>JARGYV010084116.1:0-10533 GCA_029532675.1 Ornithodoros moubata
GCCGTAGGGAATCACCGTGGAGCAAAAATAGACCAGAGAATAGAATTATCCTTACTTCCTGAAATGAACAGCGTTGCTACGTCAATAGCTTGATGCGCATGCCTCCTCACATGTGGTAATTCCGTTGCAGGCGTTATGTCGAACTACGTGAATATTGAAAACAACGGAATGGTTCGGAACAAACAGAAGAAATTCATAAAACTGGTCCTTTTCTGCCGCTGAGAAATGAAGGCAGGTTCCGCGAATTTCCGGTTAAGAATGGTAACGATTGATTGATTGTTTGATTGTGAGAGAAAAAAAAAAATGGAGAGAGTGGCTCTCTTCTCTGGGGAACCGGCGACTACAAAGCTCTTATGTGCTGACTGTACACTGTACACAACACAGCGTCTTTAAAATGGAGGGGCACTGTGTCCAGTCACTCTCAGCAAAGTTCACAAAACGTTCTTAATATCCCTAACCGCAACGTTGCACTTTCTGCCCTTAATGTTCGCTGCATAATAGCTCGATGCCGATGGCTCGATGCATACCAATGGTAACCAATTACACCACAACTGCAGGACTCTTTGTGAACTTGTGCATCAAATCTTTCTCGACAGACAATGAGGCCAATAATCTTTCCAGATTCAGCAACCAGCTCAAGGTAGGCCGCTTTCGAATGCTCTCTTGTCCCTCTGTATAGTTTCACTGTCCGTTGCGGTTGTGGTACATGGAGCTGCCATCTTTCTCAGCAATCGGCTTTCGAAACGGTTTAGGGCTGATCTATTGTATGATAAATCGCATCAAATACAAGGCATGCGGACTGCGCAGAAAATAACGAAATATCACACCACACCAAACCATAGTTAAGCTATTCTTGTACAACTCAAAAACAACTGATGCCTTCTAGCAATGTAGACATTAGAAACAATAAAGCGTGCCTTTCATTCGAATTCGCGTGTACCCATTAACGGACTGCATGGCGCCTGCCTAGCGTGCCCCAACTAACAGCGAACAGATTTTTTTTTTATCATATTCAAATAATATTTTTTTAAATGTGACGAAGGGTGACAAGTTTTGTGGCAGTAGACTCCTCTTACCAGCGCATCAGAAAATATGTCAATATCGTATTGATTACTTTGAGCTAATTAGCTTTTAAATTATTGAAGATAGTTGCTCGGTTGAAACGCAACACTGGTAGATTTTGTTCCCATGATGTAATTGCGTTTGTCTGAATTGAAAACGGAGCAGCCGCTGGTATACTTTTTGCCCAGAAGACATATTTCTTCCTTCCTTCGTTTATTTTCGGAAATGCAGACGCGCGCATTTCTCTCCTTCTCTGATGCAGGATATTGAAAGTCACAACGCTGCTCCAAGCAGCTGCGAACGAATTGTTACAGAATGCTCTTTCCACGACTTTGGGACTTAGGGACATATCTGCATCCTATGCTTGCTTATCTGCCGCTCTTCGCGCCTGCTGGGAGCAGCGTTGTGACTTTCTCTCGTTGTGACTGTGGATTCGAAAATAAACAAAACAATGAAAAAAGACGTTTTTTCTTCGGCTAAATATTCTGGACTAACGGTTCCACAGATTTCCATCCCAGAAATGAGAAAATATTATTTGATTGTTAAAAAAATGATCGGAGCCTAGACACCCTACATATAGAATCACATATCAGATGTATATAGAGAGTTTTTGTACATATATTTATAATATACATTATATATTTTTATAAATTGTAAACATATGTTTACATATGTATATATGTTTACAATTTATAAAAATATATAATGTATAGTATAAATATATGTATAAAAACTCTCTATATACATCTGATATGTGATTCTATATGTAGGGTGTCTAGGCTCCGATCATTTTTTTAACAATCAAATAATACGCACAACAAGCTGCCTTCGGGTGGAGTTGTTATCTGGTTTCTAGAGTAATGGTACTACACGTGTAAAGGGGCCTACCTCCAGTAGGTAGCTCCCCTACCTGATGACAATACATAAATATATAAATATATATATATATTATAATTTCAACTCTAAAGTGACATAATGCTAGGAAATAGGAACCTTGTTTTCGAATTCTAACCTTGTTTTACTCAAGGCGCAGGTTCCAGTACTTGTGCCGAGTCACTCACATTCCTCAAAATTAAATTTAATTTTGACCTTCTGGAGAACGTTGCGTCAGTCCTGAGAAGCTGGGGATGATCACCGGTCCCACTAAAACTGGCAGTGTGTACGGAGCCAAACCGCATGTTTAAGGACTTAGTGCTATGAATTATTCGATCTGAAGTTGTCGCATTGCATAAGGTGTGGACTTTTAACGTCAGAGGGCAGAAGTAATTCACCACTCATCGAGTTTCTAAAGGCAACTAACCTCATCGACACCTTATAGCTAGCCCGTAAAGCTACAGTCGGCACCATCAACTTTGTATCCGTGGCATCGAGCTATTATGCAGCGAACATTGAGTGCAGCAAGTGCAACGTTGCGGCTAAGGACATTACGAACGCTCTGTGAACGTTACTGAGAGTAGGTAGGTAGCTCCCTTACCTGATGACAATACACACGTTACTGAGAGTGTCTGGACACAGAGCCTCTCCATTTTAAAGACACTGTGTTGTGTACAATGTACAGTGCAGCACATTAGAGCATTGGTGTCGCCGGTTCTCCAGAGAAGGGAGCCACTCTCTCCATTTTTTTTTTCTCACAAACCAACCAACCTAATTCACCACTGGAAGATGGACATGAAAACCTGATTCTACTAAAGTAAATGCCTTAATGTGATATGCTACCTGTTGTCCATGGGTGAACGTCGCAATTTTGTCATGGGCTTCAGCCTTTTTCCCGCGTCAAACACCGCGAGTCGCTGTGCAAATATGCAAGAATACGCCCTCCAAATTTGTAAGAAAGCGGGTATAAATGAGGAAACACTGTGCGATTTGTGAGATTTGACTTGAGATATTCGATACTGTCCTTATAAAAGGCCAGATCATATAGCGCAGTGGATGTGGGTATGCGGCAAGCATTACTTTGTGTTAGGCTTGTATGACTGCGAAATTTCTCAACCATTAATCTTGACAAAGCATAGTGTTCGGAATAGTGTTGCCGCTCTGAAAACTAAGCGCCTGACCAACATGTTTTTCAGGAAGTGATGTTGAGGACTGCATTTGCTCTCCCGAGGAAATCTCTCTTCTCTCGAAGAAAGTGTGCCTTCTGGCGTCTCTTTATGTTATGTGTGCCTTATGGCGTCTGTTTACTGGCGTGATCCCCTGTTCCTGTTCCACTGTTACGTATATAGCTTACGACGTCGGCTGTTTTCTATCATTAGTCCACAGTCGCATGTGTGTGTTCTCAAACGGTAAAACCATGAATAATATTTCATGTACGTTGTACTTAGCATCAAAAGATAGTTTCTCGGTGCTTAAGTATTGGATAAGTCAGGTGCAATGTCACAATGGCTGCTACCTGGCGTCATAGCCTCCTATATTCTCCTATACCTATACATACCTTTATATTAGGCCTGTGCGAGTACTCGTAATTTCGAGCTCGAGTTCGAGCCTTTTATATAGTCGGTTTGAACCCGTCTCGTAGAATCTGAGCTCTTAAGATTTCGAGTAGTCGGTACTGTTTCGAGCTCACCTTCAAATAGTTGCCGCGTGTCAGCGGGACCATTTTATAGCCTCTTCCACAGGCCTTGGTACGAAAACTGTGGCCACTGGCCAGTCGTCGAACGGAAAGGTCCGCACAAACCCTGTAATCGGATTTCTGTCTTTTAAAATTCGGCCTCATTGCACTACACGAAGCCGTCATGTGTCTTGTGTATCTTACTGCCGGCGGGCGGAGTCCACAAAAAAAATAAATAAAATAAAATAAAATAAAAAAACAAAAAAAAAAACAAATACAAATGTGCAATATAGATGATACTTTCTTGTTCAAACATATAGTACTGAATGATGAAGAAGTGGTGCAGCGTATAATAGCTGCGACACTGAACAAGTATTGATAAAGAAACCTTCGGTCATTAATTCTTTGCATAAAAATTAACGTCAAATCTGAAATATGGTCAAATAAACAGAAATACAGATAGCAACATAGGCACAAACAAGAAAAGAAGTCATGTGCATATTCAGTGGCTGTTATGGTGCGGATAGCTGATCTTCGAATTAGAACCGAATAACACGGAACGTTCGATCCTGCGTCACCATTCATCAGGAACTCATTGTGTCAGATTTGTCACATGTGACAGCATTTACAAGGCAATAAATAAAAAGATAAGTGAAGAAAATATTACAAAAAAAGAGTTAGAAATAGCACTTGAGTTCTGTTGTGTTTAACTCAGACTCAGGATTCTGTATCATGTATTTTTGCTAAATAGTCTCCCAGTGCCTATGCTATTTTATAAGCCTGACAACAGAACCAGTGATTGAGTTGTTTCTGAACAACTCTTAGATGAGTGGCACGAAAAGACAAAAGCACAGAAAAAGTATGTCTAGAATATTTTTCCTTTTTCACGCTCCCTGTTCCAGGCTTCTCTAGTACTGGTCAGGGTCAGTGGAAATTAGTGCCGCAGTGATTGATGTAATTCTAAGTCACTACAGAAATATGTACACACAGAGGAGAAAAAAAATTATACAGTGTAGGAAGACGACAACGTTGACGTTGCCTCTTACGAGGTTACCTGTGTGCAAATAATATTCGTTTTATTACAACTTGGCGTACATGGGACGCATGCTATGGCGAGTAATACAATTAGTAGTCGCAATCCATCGAGAAGGACATCTGAACCCTGCACTGATGAAAATGATATTGCCCCACATCGTAATGAGCCTGCAGCAGCCTTTCCACGAAAACCAGCCAGGGCAGAGCTGTGCAAACGTGCGTTCCAGCTAGAGCATCAGGTTTCGCGCGTATACTCCTGAAGGCACGGGAGAAGAGGCGATAATGCATGCGGGTAATTTAATTTCCACATACAGGACATTCCAAGGGACATCCCAGGCTTCTTTTCGTACTATTATGGTGGTCTTAAGTTTCGACCATGCCCTTCCGCATAGATGAGCATCAACGCGGAAGAGCCAGCCTTTCTATGCCGCATCAAGTCAGTTACTGAGTGGAATAGAGTGAACACATTTACAAACCAAGGCAGACGAGACTCGGCGACTTTGAGAAGATATGTCATTGCGCTAAAGTGTGCCCGCACGGGAAGGCATCGCCTACCGTTTGCGCGCATACTAATGAAGGAACGGAGGGCCCACAACTGCAAATCTCTACGTCGCAAGCGGCTCAAAGAGGCAATAAATATTAATAATAGAGCAAGACTGATTGCACCTCGGCCACACGTGCATGTACATGCGTGCCTACATAAATTATGTTTGGACGAGGCTGAGACAAATGCGTACCAGGTTAATAGAATCTGCACTCTGACTAATGTAATTGAGAACTTGCATGTCCAAAGCACGATTGGTAGCTAACAGCTTATTTTCATTTCTTTTTATTTTGTTCTATTAATTCATTTATTTATTCCATTTTTTCCCCGGAAGGCGGAGGGGAGGAGGGTAAATAAATATATTACATATGCGACGGTCAACAGTGCCCTCTTTTCTTTTCAACACAGCTTTACAACTCCTGCTAGAATTCAAATCACTAAACAAAGAAAAAACAAACAAACAAAGAAAAACAACTGGTTCTGCAGATGGCATACCAAACAGTGTTACCTGATATGTCACGTTATCATCATAATGTAATAGCTTTCTTTTTTTCTCTCTCTCTCTCTTCTTCATCCGGCTACTTTCTCACAGTCCTCTTAGCTTTTCATAGAGCCAGCAGGTACACACTGGCTTGCGCTGTAACCTATACATGCTGTTAGATTATACCATCATGTTAAACGTGTGCAAAGTTTGCCTTCGCGTGAATGAAATTCGTTCACTCGCTTTCAATTAAGACGGCACTTGACAAAGACTCCCAACAAAATCAAGATGAAGGCTTTCAGACAGAGAAAGTAGGGGCCGTATAATGGTAAAACGAACGGCAACCTAAGGCACCAGTACTTCAGCCGTACTGAACACAATCAATTCACATTTTTTTGCAAACAGGTGCGCATAATGACAATATAACGTCCGCGAGAGGTTTCTGTACGTACTATACCTGGTGAAGATCCGTAACGTCTATTTCCATAAGTGAGAACTGAGGTTTGTCTCTTCCAGCGCACAACCTGGAGTCAACGAAGAAACTTATTTCAGCGAATATGTTGTTAAAAACAGCTTTTCCGAATTTAAAAACGAGACAGTCGTTACTCACTTCTACAAATGCTTGTGCGTGGCATGCTTGGCAGATATGAATGTTCTAAATTGTGATTCTGTCAATTTCCTAGCTTCAGCCTTATACCTTCTCCATCTGTATGCTTTTTGTACATAAATACAAAGGCATTTTCTGGTCACCGTTACACATAAAACAATATTGAAATTCGACATATCGACTGCAGCTGCAGCACCGTCTTCGTGGGGATACACGGCGCTGCCCTAAAGACGTCGGCTACCTAGTCTAATAGTTCTATTTGCACATTATATATATATATATAGAGAGAGATACATAATTCCACTATAATTTGTTTATATACAGCATGAATTTGCGCCGGAAGGACTTTTTCTTCGGGGTCAAAAGGCTGTAACAATTCCGACGGGCATGGCCACATGACCTCGTCGAGGGTCTGCAGCACTAAAGAGATCAACAGGTACATATATATATATGTGTGTGTGTGTACCTGTTTATCTCTCTCTCTCTGTATATATATATTGCCGCGAAGCGTATCAGATAACCATCACAGCCTGACCTTCGACGGCACGCGGAGGAGCCCCGTTCTACGATAGCAACATCACGATCATTCTAGCTCCTTCGGTAAACCACAGGCACCGAAGCGTCGCTACTGTCAGCGCGTGACGCGCGCCTCTCGACGCTACCAGAAGCTTCCGCCGTTTCTTTATAAGCCGACGCGTAGCCCAAGTCGGGAAGTTGGAGTTCTTGTTGTTGAGTGCGACTGACACACTCGCGCTAGCCAAGTAGGCTAACAAAGCGTTCCCTAGTTACGCAGCTTGATTGTCGTGTGTGATCCATCCGTGACAATATATATAAATATATTTACAATTTGGAGCCTTGACTTAGCGCCTGATTGGGCTTCAGGGAGATGGAGTGTCCTTTATGCAGAATAAGACTGCCTACGCAGAGTTCTGAAGAAATGTCAAAGATTCATATGTATGCGCGTGTGCACTTGACTTTATTTTCTTTCTTTCTTTTTATTTGTTTGGTTTGATGCTGCGAGAGTTACCTCCTGGCTTCATAACACCAACTTTCTTTCGCCTGATGGCCTGTGCGCGTCCAGCCAAGCCAAAGTCTCCCTCGTTGAGCAAGTCGTCCCGTTCGTGCTCCGCATACACACATGCCTCTTCCCTCAGAAGTGCTCTCAAGTATACTCGGACCGTGAAAGCGGAATACACAACAAAGGGTACTGGTAGTGCATAATAGGCACCGCACGTGTCTCTGGCAGCCAAGAGAGACATTAACAAAGAACGCGTTGTCTGGCTCTGTTTTCGTCAGTTGCTGAGAGTACCACACTCTCGCTGAATCCCTCGCATTCTGCATACAGTGAACAATTCCAGCCTGAATAAAGTTTTTGTCGTCACTACCGCGATACAAGCTTCTTCTTCTTCTTCGTCCTACACCGCTCTGGCCAACAAGCTCTGTTAGCCGGAGTTTGAAACGTACGTCCTAATACTCAGGACTATTTTCTTTCCACAGAGAGGGCTGCAATTGCGCTCTTCTTCAGTGCTATCTCGTGACCAGTAAGAAGCTTAACTGCATAAGTGACACAAAAAAGGCGTACGCCCACCGCTTTTGACCAACCCTATGCGTGAAGGATATAACTCTGACAGGGGATTGGTTTACGCCACGCTATGTGCTATGTGGTGAGGTTTTTAGAGTGTATTTTATTCAAAGAACAACGAAGATTGCTGGATTCGAATTTGCGACTCTATTTGTATTTCTTGTTTTTTTCGTCTATAGAAATCTATAAGACGTTCAGCCTGACCATTAATGTGGCGTGAAGTACTTGGTCAGACCAGGTGTGATCTGAAGCGATGCTAGTTAAGCTTGTTCACAACTATAAATCAAGTTGCAACAGATGGATAAAACCGTTTGATACGAAATGCGTGATGGCTCCTGTGGTCCGCGACCACTGTAAACTTCAATGCAAAACTACCGCCTTTTGATATTGTTATTACACACAAAAAAAAAAAAACAAAAAAAAAGAGTAGTTCACTTCCATTCACTTGTTTTGTGTCTTCTTCAGTAAACATTTTTCAGCCTTTTTTAAAGTAACATCTACACTACCACTACACTAACAGTGTATTTTCTTGCAATGTGTACTCTGCTGCAGGGACAGGCAAACTAACACTGCAAGAAATAAAAGGCATGCAACGTTATGCGACAGTGAGACCTGCGACGTGAAACTTGGAAGGAACACGAGCTTGAGTCAGAACATTTCTAATGTAGTGAGATTAATTAAAACACTTAATAACACGTCATCAATGTGTCAGGGCCAAATAAACGCTGCAAATCCTGTATAGCTATTTAAGAAATTTATCGTCATTTGCCAGGATTGTTTGCAAGGTATGGCATGTACACACAGCGGTTTGCCTTCGGGCGGGGTTGTTCTCTGGTTTAAAGAGTAGTGGTATTTTGAGCGTATCCATAAGATGAAAATGACGATTCGATTTTGTGCATTCAGGTTAATCATGCCCATGTAAACCAAACAAAGTACGGTGCAAATTGTTATTCATGAGGGTTACGTATCCTGAGCACAGGAGAAGCCCATATCGCACAGGAAGAAGTTCCCCCACTGATCCGATAGAGAGCTATTTGTGGACGATTAACCTCCACTCGTGTAGTGTATACGTTTTAAGGGTTACCGACAACGCTCCCAGGAGTGTTCGGACCGATCGTAACTTCTGTCGGCTCAGTCAAGTGAACAGGCTTCCAGGCTCCATATAAATATGCGGGTGTATCTCTTGCTACTCTGATTTGCGAAGTGCGGCTCCAGTTTTCTCCGTATTCCCAAGTCCGACCTCAAGAGAGCTACTGTTTGGCTAGACGCTGCAGACTGTGCTATACTGCAAGCACAGTCCTATTACACGATAAACTTCAGTTAAACCTGACCAGTTAAACCCGCCATTTTACATTCCAGCGTGGCTTACAAACCTTTAGCGTGTAAAGCTTTGTATTATCATTCTTAATATTTCTAGCCTACTTGTAAGGAACACTAGCATATTCCTCAAACTCGTTACTGCAAACATCAGGCTTTCAAGCGGTGTCCTTCAAAGAGCATAAAGCATAAAGTTAACAGCACACAGACCTGTACTGCGTGTATTGGAGTAGCTGGTTACGTGAGATGAGGCGCATGTTCTTCTTGTTCTTCTTTTTTTTTTTCTAGCATCGCTACCACCACCACTACCACCGTGTTCCTAAAACTTATGTTTTGATTCAGGAAGGAGTGAAACGAGCAGTGTGTGGTAATACATATACATGATAAGGCATCCTTCCTGCCTGAAGGTGGTCATGGCCGTCTTAAGGAAAACGTGAAAAAAGGTAATGAAACTCTGTTTGATTATAACCGATATATAAACTATACTGCGCAGTACACCACACTGGAGGCGCCCTGTCGCGACGGCTCCGGGAACATATGCTGCAACTGACGAAGCACGGCTTGGCTACAACGAACGAATGATTTACTCTTTTGTACGCACATTTCGCTTGTAAACGCGACTTACTCCTTTTTAACTCATCCCATCGCATTAGACAATTTGTTGAAGATGACAAGCAGAAACAACCAGACAGCTGAAGAGAGGGAAATGACTACAAGAACATCGATGATGCGTTAGAGAGGCGATGGTATCGACTAGACTGGAGAGGGTTACAGATAGCCTGACTTTTCTTGACAGCTCAGGCTAGCCATAGCCCAAGCCAATCCATCCGACGATTCCATCCATCTCTGGCAGGCAGTGACTTTCCAGCAGTCCAATGGGGCGAGGAGATTACAGAAATAGTCGCTAAAGCCATTCTTAGGGCCTGCGGTATACCAGCTATGTTACTCATCAAGCAGCCCTTCAAAATGCTAGGAAGATTCTGAAAAAAAAGTTGACGTCTAGTGACACCAAGTTGGTCTGATGAAATACTGAAGCATTTTAAAAATGTCGCTGTTTTCAATTACTTGTAAATATCAGACTTCTTTCCATGTACAATGCTTTGCTCAACCTTAGGTTTCCTTCAGTATAGACGTCATAGGTAAGAGAATAATGATATCACCATCTCGTTTCGTAGATCTATAAGTACGTGGCGTCACGTTTAGGGAAGAACTGAGCAGAAAATGTTTGCTTACCTCATGCAGTCTACACAGTATGAGAATCTTCGCAGACGATTGAAGGAATGCTGCAAAAGAAAATGCGCCAGTCAGGTGCTGCTCGAGTAAATCAAGTGGTCTCAATGAACACTAAAAGTCGCAA
>JARGYV010084117.1:0-11550 GCA_029532675.1 Ornithodoros moubata
TTCCCCCTCGGTCCCCGTCCTCGCATTGCAACATCTGTTCATTCCTTAAAATGCACTCGCCTCCAAAGCTCTCCTGAAATTCCTCCATGAGACAGAACTCTTAGAATCCTTGTGATTAGGTACACTTTCGTGGTCGCAATATGATCCCTACGAGCGTCTCCTCATCCTCTATATATCATGGACCGTTACTTCCATTTATGTCATTCAAAAGAAAAACTACATAATGTGCAGTTAATCGCTCCTTCCATCATATACACACATCCACCCCTTCCTGCTCCTTCCTACTCCATTGCGTGTTTCATAATTCATAATGTTTGCTTAAAACCTCATCAATCATTTTTTTTCTTGAAGTTCTGGTTGTTGCTCTTTTTCCTTGAGACCTTCTTGTTGTTATAAAAGTATTATGAAGAAGTTAGTTCCTTGTCGGCCAGCCTGGCAGCCTCTTCGTTTCCAGGTATTCCTACGCGAGACAACCCCTGCAGCTTGATGGAGATGCCTTGCTGATGAGCTTCGTGGAGGGCAGAACGTGTTGAGCGGACCAGTGCTCTTTTGGCGTCCATATCTGATAACTTGTTCAGTGCAGACATAGACAGTGAGGATCACTGAATCGTTTGAAAATGATTGTCAGCGATGGAAGCATGAAAAATATTGAAATTGAGGAAGAAAATAAAAATGGAGACGGAAGCATGGAGAATAGCACAGAGTACTGCAATTGTAGAGGAGGAAGACTTGCAATTGAGTCTGGCGGTGATCAGCCTCGATTGTGGCTTGGAATGAAGTACGCAGCCGATGCGGTTCGTGAATTGATGGTCTGGCCGATGTAGGTTTGAAGCTGTTGATGGTAGGCAGTTTCAGTATGTTCGGGGAGAAGTCGTCGAGTTACATTCGGTGGTGCCTGTTTTTTGGAACGCATCCCAGGTACCCGTATTGCTATCGCAGGGAAAAGAGACCCTCCAGGGATGCGTCGGGTGCTGGTTGCGTGCGGAGGATGCTGACGCGACACGCTTGATTGTTCCGAATAGTTGTTCAATTCAGGTTGAACAATTTTTTCCTACTGCTGCACTACTTTTGTACTACTTGCCCTTCTTGATGCTCTGGCCGACGCCTGCGCCTTCTGGTAAGGCGACCTACTGAGCAGACTGAACAGCGTGGCCTCCGGTAATCTTGGTACCTTGGACATACTTCTGTAATAAGCTTGACGTCACGAATATTTCGCACTCACTGCAGTTCTGAGAAGCTATCTTTTTGACACGAGCACTGTAGAGAACGTAGATCCGGGGCGCTTGTGACCGTCCCGGGCAGTTTACGAGATGTAGATCTGGAGATCGTACACTAAATTATGTAGAAGCCATGGTGGTGCGACGTCGATGATCCAGTTATCTCGACATATGTTTGTCTCTGGATCATCCTGTTGTTCTTGTTATTGCGTTTGCTTCCTGCATACACTTTGTGCCTATGTGCATGTCGGGGTACTAATGTCTTTAAGCGCTGAGTCATTAATTTTTTATTCTGTCCCTCGTACGGATTGGTCTTGATGAAATTAGAAAAGTATCTATAAAGCTTACATCAGCGGTCTGAGCCATGGACAAAAGCACTTTGGTAGGTGTTGTTTCCTGATAGTTGCCGCCCTCTTACCGCCATCTCATTTAACGTAGACACAATAGGAAGTGCAATGCATTTCACAGTGCAAGAAGTGCTGCTAATCTTATCTGCTATTATAAGTTACCGAGATTCAAGCTGTTAACACGCAATATGGAAACAGTGCCAGTGGCTCGAATTTTCGCAATTACGTACGAGAGCAACGTCATGGTCTCCTGTCTGACATCCATTTGCTTACGTTGCGCTGAGTCAGCCGAGAATGAAGTAGCGAATTAGGGTTGCCACATTGGTAGCCCGAGCCTCTAATGACGACGTCACATAGGTAAACAATATTTAGCACGCACATTCTATGAAACCCGAGGATTCGACGGTTCTCTGACATGACGAACATTTGTGTAAAGTGGCAGGTTAAGGCTGCGGTCTCACCGCTCTCAAAGACGTAGTCTTCGTTCCGAGATAGTACCGCTTGTATTTCTAGGATCCCTAAGATTGATGTACCTTGAAAAGGTAATTCCTTGGTCTGTTTACTTATAATTACGAAATTTTTACAAGGCGCAATGCCACGCCAGTGTAAAGCGCCAAATAGGACTTCTAGGAGTTGGTCGTACACGTTGAGTCAGCCTGTTTTCGTTGGCGCCAGCTAAAACTTGGAAATGACGTACTTCCGATATGTACCTACAATACTTCGTTTTCGTTGCACTGTATCGGAGGTGGACTTATCGGGTCGGAAAATCTGTGCAACTAAAACTCTCTAGTATTAACGCTCACGGCGGTGGATTCTTAGGGCACTTTCCTCTCGTGTCAAGAAAATTGGTTAGCTCAGCAAACAAAGAGGGCTGCCATCACACATCTGACGGACACACGTGAGGTAATAAGAGCAGGGTGTCATGCTGTTTGTACCCACACACACCACAATCCCGAGGACTCCAGTTTCACGAAGATTGAGGTAATTTACCTCAATCAACCGAATCTAAATTTGACATGCCTCGTGGAAGTGCATTATTAAATAAAAAGGTATGAAAGCGTGCCAAGGGCGTTGTCTGTGTTCTATTGAAACACAGGGACAGAGTCGTGTTGACAAGAGACGAGACTATTGATTTCGTCAAGTGGCCCATCAAAGTGCGTGCTTGCGGAAATAGGATGTTACGTATAGATCATGACGGAAATGCCTGTTCTTCAACGGAAGTTTTATTTCCCATAAATCGACCGGATTGTATATTACAAAACCATTCTTTACTTTGTCTGCATTTCTTTTTTAGCGATCGACAAAAAGCCCGGCATAGGGGGCTCGCACGCGCGCTTGCCATACGGCATGGCATGACGTTGCACGGCACTGGCGCGCTGCAACACATTTGGGCACCGGGGTAACAGTCATACCGGGCACTGCAATAAGCAGTACTTTAAAGTGAGACTCCGGGACCAAGACTAATTTTGAGACGGGGCTTTTTAAGATTCCTAACGCGTTGGCCAAACGCCTAGTGAAATGTTACTAAGTCTTCCCTTTCGATTGCTCAGTTTGTTATAAGTAGCAAATAAGGAGAAATGAAGAAGGAAAGACAAAAATAAAGCGTTCTTTGCGCAGTATATGACAGTAGATAATTGATAGCCTGTCCATCTCTAAGGGAATCTTCCCTCTGTCTGTGGAGCCTGCCAATCTCTTTATATATGCGCAGTGGGTACAACGTATGGAGGAAGCTAAGTAATATAGCTCTGTAAACTTTGGCAACTAAAACACACATTACAGAGCTATATGTTGACGTAGACGCGCCATTTGCACGGGGTCGTTCAAGTCGAAGGAAGAATAGTTTGTTTTGAAAACTCTATTTTGTCAAGGGTGAGTCTAACTACATTATCTTCGGCGTGTCTTAACACATATCAGGAAGGAGTCTGTGTTCATTGGGACGCCCTACAGTGCAGTTGCTCTTGCTCCAAAGCGATGACGGAGTGCCTAGCCATTTGTCACGTTCGTACTTTTCTTGACTTCTTGGCTTCCAGACGCGATTACTGCGTCGGGTACCACCTCAGAGCTCACGTTTCCCTGCACGAGTCCGAAAATACTGGCACGAGACGTCATTTGCTGTTTAGAAAGAAGCATATGGCTTATTTTCCATCCGTTTCGGGTTTTGCGTGCACAGAAGGTACTGTCAATACACTGTGGGACGCTACCAGCGATGCAGGTTTATGCGGTGGTGGTAGTGGTGCAAAGGCTACAGGTTTAATTCTTCTTTGGTGGCATCTCTTCCGCCGTCTTGCTTGTTCTCATTCCACGTAAGAACAGGGGCGCTACTATGCTCGTGCCCCACATGTGGAGAATATACGGGAGGTATCACGAGCTGTGGTAACCGCAGCTAACTTGTACCTGTTGTGACCAACATTCTGGGCGCGCAAAGTCTTTACACGACTAAAGACATTCCTCCGTCCTTCGGGGGTTCCTGCGACATTTTGTAATTAATGGCTACCACGACGCCGGCGCTTCATCTGCAGCTGTCTATCAGGCATATCCTACTGTTCCTATCACCCCACTGAAGGCGACAGAAGAACGCTCCTCTTCCAGTGATCTACCTCCGTATCCACCCAACAGTGATAGCGTGACGTTCAAACGGGCTGGGTTGCTATTGGGCTAAGTAAACCCACTGTGTCCATTTTACCTGCCCCCCTCTTGCCCCACTCTTCGTGAAATGCCTTGTTCATAAGCTACGGCAAATCCACAGCGTCAAAACCCTGAACTTGGGCAACGAAAAGTAAGGACACGTGGCTATGGACTTCATCCACCAACTCACCTGTGCGTGTGCTACTTACTCAGCCACGGCTGAACGTAGCCTGCGCACCTTTCAATCGCTACCTGCCTGGTTGTGTCACCAGCCCACTCTGTCTCTAGTGTCACGTTAAAGTGAATGTGGAGCCCATTTTCCTGGTCTCCCGACTGTACACCAACGAGAGGCGCTTACTGAAATCCAGACCTACTACGCTTAATCACTGCTCATAGTTTAGGTCCATTTCTGTCCTTGAAACTCTATCACCCAATGCTGGAAGGCATCGTGTCGTATCGTGACCGGCTTGCTTGATTTGTTGTAGCTGGACACACTCTCGTACCCTACTGACACCTTGTGTCTCATCACCACAGTCCCTATCAACACGATCATTACACTTGCATTATCGTATTCCGCCCACCATCACCCAACAACAATGGGGTAGCGCTCTGAAGAAAAATTGAAGAACCCCCCCACATCATTCGTCATGATATAATTGTTGTTGTTGTTCTACGAGTATTTAAAATTACCGGTATTAAAATTACAGGTTCCACCTCAGGTTCAGTCTGGGTAGCGAGTCCAAGACATCATTGGGCTAAAATATCCATTTTTGTGTGTGTGCTTTCATTCATGGACTGGAAAAACTTTGAAATGCGAAATACATGCGAAGTGTGTCAAGTAGATCGGCACTGGCAAGTCACGTGTTCACACCTTTTATATATAGCTTTACCATTCACTCATGCATTTATTCATGATGTCGGCGAGAATAATATACGGCCGTAGCTGGCTGCAAATATGAAACAAACACAAATGCCACATAGCGGCAAACAAGACTGAAACAAATTGAATAGAAATTGTTCCGCTTCAATGTTGCTTGACGCTCATAATTGCTAAGAGCTTGTGTTTGTTTATACTTATAGCAAGCCTCTGCCGTACAAATGTCGTTTCGTAGTCATTTACGATTTCTGTTTTTATTCTCTATGAGATATGACACTTCTTTTATGCCATGAGATGTTACTATTATCCTTCCGTCCAGTTAGTAACGAGTTCGTTTTCAACCCGTATCGAGTGTTAAAGGCGAGTTTATTAACTACACATATCACTATGCACACTATATGTTCAGACGTCTATGCATGTACCAGCATATACACACATTTATACAGTTACATAGAAATATACACAGTTATGTCGGCATGTATGTATGCACCAGCTAGGGCTGCGTGTTCATTGCATTACGGATGCACACCAACAACCGTCACTCCCCCAGGAGTTCGTAAGGCTTCCATCTCCGGTAGAAAATAACAACATTAAGTAGAAATAAGAAGATATACTTTAATGATGATGACATGGGGTATTTCACCGTGCCAGAGGCGTAAGTGGCTGCAACAACTGGCAGTCCGCGCACGTTTGCCCTGTAATGTGTTAAGGGAGGTAGACGAGCACATGAACCGGACTAAGCATAGATTTTCGCCTTGCCATATGTGTGCTTGATGTGAAAGCTTCATGTTAGGAACTTTGTAGAAGAAAATAGATACAAAATGAGCTGAAGAAAGCACATCGAAGAGTATGTGAAGCCACGCTTACGGCAGAGATGAACATTCATGCTGAGGAACACCAGAGGATATCACTGATTTCAGGATGCTGATATTTTGCCGATTTCGCCGTTTTCAGATCGTTGAAAATTTCCTTAAGCAAGCGGTACATTGTACAGGTGGAATGAAACGGCAGATGTTGTTCAATTAGTAAAATAGTAAGCAATCTCCTTCCGAACTCCTTTTCTAAGACACCGATGTTGAGATTGATCACTCGGCAAGTGAGAGGGTAGCAAAGTCAATCCTCTGGATTCACTCGTTTTCGTGAGTGTGACATTTAAAGATTTCCTGTGAGCACGCCTAAGCGATGCTGAGGGCCACTTGCTCACTGACTCGTAAAATGAAATAAAAACAGCAAGGATTTGACGAAGCACACGGGCAAATATTTGCAGGAGTAGAGTAGAGCAGGAGAGTGGTGGGTCCTTGTCATTTGAGTATTACAAATTGTATTGATTCAGCACTTTCTCTTTACGCGTGAAAGTTCGATTCCTCTCTCTGCATGTATATATCGATAAATCTTTCTGGTCCGAGTACACGCGTTCAAAATGCAGCGTCAGCTCGGAATGGTGTGCTCTACATGATAGAACCTCCTCAGCTCCCATTCCATTCCAACCATCCCATTTCAACCGTCATTGGGGTAGCGTTTGCTCTGTTAGCAGAAGTTACCTCACCGCCCACCCCATCATCAGTAACTTGATTATCCCGCTGTTTAGGGTTTTCATTTGTGGGTATTTGTGTCATTCCACGCCCTGCTTTACACAACTAATCTCTGCGATCGTATAGCAGACATAAAATTATCTCTGGCAATGCGCTGACATCACATACATTCCCCTGTATGTCAACCAAGTTTTGCAGCAAGTCTTGCGAAGTAGTAGCGAAGTCCTACACGAAAACACTTTTCTGCCATTACTGGAGCAAGGTGGCAGTCATTAGTGTTCGCCTCGATCTTCCTACACCTAATGAAATTTCTTTGTGAATGGAGAACAGAACTCAATCTAGACCAAATTAAGAAGCGAGAAATTAGACCGTCAGATGTTGTTTCGCCTAATGTACTTCACCTTCGTTTACTGTTGCCGCGGCTAGAATATTAAAAGCGTACAAAATTTTCAAAGTCGTATTTTTGAGAAGGAATGGTCCTGGTTATAGACAGCGCATTTATAGAGCAAGCATTCGCTTGTTCATGAATATACTGGGGAGTGGTGGGTATGAATTGCACCGGAGGATATGCCCTCTGAGTTTTCAGTTCCATTTGAAGGCGGCCCTAAGATGCATGCTAACTGATCCTTTCGCCCACGCGCCTTCCTCCACTGTTCTTCCGCACCTACACGCAGCTCATAGTCACAGTTCCTTCGCTGCGCTAACACAGAACTAAAAGCGCTCACTATATACTGATATGAGGTAAGCAAACGTGGGACCTTTAATTGTGCTTTTTTAATAAACTGGCGTTGATCGATTCCAAGGTGCTACTGGGCGTTGCGGGTGCTTGTGCTCGTTAAGAGTTCGCTGATTTCCATCACTTTACAAGAAGAGTGTCCCGATTGCATCGAATCTATTCCATCAGTATGAATGTCTGTGTGTTTCTTAGGAAAAGTTTAACAGTGTGCACAGGAAGTGAGGGCGCGTAGCATGGGTCTTCGATATGGTAATGGTACAACGTCTAACGCTTTACTGCGATAGCTGTAAAAAGCGAGACCCATTGGAATAGTTGAGAGGAACAAGCGTAAGCTCTTGGTAATAGACATATCCGGTTAGCAGTCTCAAAACAGCAGACTTGTTTCGCATTTAACAAGTTTGAGCTGTGAACAATACATAGGAAAATGGTAACTGGCTATGAGCCATTGTGCGGCGTGGACCAGTTTCAGTACTCTGAAGGGCAAAAAACGGTTTGGTCCAAAAAGCAGAGCTTCAAATCTTCCTCGTATCTCAGTCTTCGAAAACACTGGGAGAAAATGTTTTTATCTATTTATTTATTTTATTTTATTTTTCAATGACAAGTCGTAAATGAATGAAACATGAAAGCTGGCAGATATGTATAAGCTCCACCCCAGAATCCCAGGCAAGAAATGTATTTGATCGGAGCAGACGCTAGGAGGATGCTGTATAATATTGTGTATCATTTTAGAAAGAGTGAATGTAGGAGAGTGGTGGAAAGGTGGCGGATACTTCACGGGATTGACCCAAATATCTTATACGAGGTGGTTCCAGAATTCCCCGACGATTAGAAGCTTTTTTTTTAACCGGATCAGGCTGGTGAGACAGAGTTTGAGATATAGCTAAAAAAAAAAAAAATGTTGGTTCGTTGGTATGGCGGATGACGCCTCTAGTATTCTTCACGGTGTGCCCTTGACGAACCTCAACAAGACCGATAACGCTAGATGTCTTTGCGCGCTCGATCATTTCCCGAGAATCTTCATACCATAAGACTGTGTGTCTCTTTAGTTAATTGTGTTTCTGCACAAAACTGATGTATAGATATTTCACCAATGTACTCCACATGCGGTTTCCGGTCAGAGCTATCTATATATTGCAGGCAATGCCGTCTTTGAATGAGAACCCTCGTGTCCATGAAAATTCTGTATGACGATGCATCAAGAGAACTGAGCATAGTTCTAGTGGCGAAAATAGTTCAAAAGAAACATTGCGGCATAAATGATGAATACACTGTGTACGCGAAGGTCCTATTATCTGGAAATTTCTCATTGTCGCGTGGATAGAATGGGAACATAAACCTGCCGATGGCATGACATTGATGAATGATGATGAACGATCACAGAACTTGCATTAATAAAGTGGAGTCCACGGTCAGTTCTGCGTACGGTTGTATTTGGAGTCATGTGTAATTGACTATATCTTTAACCAGGGACTTAGGAATATAGCAATGGGGTGATGTGAGGCTGTAGCACTAAAGCAAGTCATAAGTTGCAAACGTAGGCGCTCCGTGGCAACGCGATGCTCTAGATTCTGGACAATATGAGTACCAGCAAAGGTGACTAGTTGAAATGTTTCTGTTCTTGCTGCTGTCTTTAAATATCTTCAATTATCTTTATTATTATCTTCAAACACGTTTTTAAGACTATAGTAAAGACTACAGGAGGTTAGGCGCCTACTGCCGCTTATCTTCCTTCACCATCTTGTAAACTATTACATGAAAGAGAGGAACAAAAGAAAGATAAGTGAATAAAGAAATTCTTATAAACATGTATGCAGGCATTCGCAGCGCAAACGATTTCTTTTTCCTTCTAGAACTCCCTGCGACGTAGCTCTTGCTTAATATTCGTTCAAAATTGCCTTAACGCGATTTGATGACAATGTCCAGAGAGAGTATGATGTTATCCAGATGCTTCTGTCAGAAACGACCCAGCTTTTACGTTCAGACAACTGATATTCCAGTAGGGAGTATTTTGTAAAAGGTTACTGCAACAATGAGACGACTATCTTGAAAGTTGACATATCATGCCATTTAGCGCATATAGCGGAAGATTATTGGCGGCTCAAGGATATTTATTCCATTAAAATAAATGAAAACGAAACACCGAAATGAAAATTAAGGGAAGAAGCTGACAGTGCAACATTGATTCAGGAATGACAAAGTGGAAGGCACAAGAAGAAATGTTGAATTACTGTTTTAAGTGCTAGGCTGTTAAATTGTAAGCTATATGTTGCAAGCTGTTGGTAAAGTTGGGAATCCTAGAAGACATTAGATTTTCGCACGAGATCAATGTATTTCTATCGGCCAAGACAAACAGTGTGCGTAAGTTTCCTTTGTCAAATAGCAAAGCAAATGGCAAAAGCTATTCCGCTCTCGCCTCCTACCTCCTTGTGACGTAACTGGTTAGCAGACGTTGTTTAACTGTAATCTGATGACAAATAGCACTGCCCGCAATTAATATTAAGGCGATGCGAAAGTGTTGCCACAAGGTCATATGAGGAATCTCTAGCATGTCAGAGCAATACGTCTGCGCACAACACAATAACGAAATATACCACACACACACACACACACACACACACACACACACACACACACACACAAAGAAGCTATGACGTAGGTTGGCACGGAGTTGCTCGAGCATTACCAAGACTGTGCGCCAGGCGGCGCAGTTTAAATAGATGCGTTTTTTAGCGCGTTCCTCACCGCCAATCACCTCACTTCATCAACACCGCTCAATGTTGTTGTTCTTTTCCACAAAAGTATGCTTTATGTGCGTACATTTTGAACACCGCTTTTTGGGATCCTACATTCGTCTTGTGCATGTGTTATAGTTTTTAAACATAATTGGAGATGGAAGTAACGACTATACCGTCGTTACCAGCTCCCTGAGGACATATACTGAGTATCGAAAATCCCCCCCCCCCCCCAAGGCGTCTTTTCTCTTTATGCACAGACGTTGAGGTGACACAGAAGCAGAGAAACATGAACACAGCCAACAACCTCTTCATTGGCTAAGTGCCACCTACACCGCCACCTGAACACACCACCAGATCACGAGCCTTCACTGGCCATCACAGTTGTTCCCCTGAGTGCACAAGAAAGCAGAGACTCACGTCTCCATTCGTATTAAACTCATTGATAGCCACTTCTTTTAAAGCAATGTCAAATAAATATTCCAAAAGACAACATTTTCTGGTGAGTCTCTGGATGGATATATGTTACTTCGTCAACCACGTCCACGTTGTGATTACTTCCTGTACTTGGCATTTGAGCAACTGCACTGATTGGTCACTTCATAAAACCGGATTATAGCCTTTAGGAGTACGAAGAAGTCCCCGATCGTAAAAGAATACGGATAAATCAGCAACAAGGCACCATAAAGAAATGCCCTGAAGTTGTACCGTACAGTACACACAATAAACTGCGTTGAATGAATACTACAATGCCTCAGTTTTGGAGCAGTGCTTAACGCGTGAACTCATAAACTACTTTGCTTCATCAGAGCTCTTGCACTTTACTCGTTGGAAGGCAAAGGATTCCGAATAAGCGAGAGTGCTCAATGAATTTAGATTCTGATGAGCCAGACTGAGAGGAGTTTGGCAAGCGTGATCTTCTGCAATTGCTCTCAGACGTGTAGGCAATATGCAGAGCGAACGATTCTAAGCACGTACACGCGTGAATCTTGTGACTAGATAGATACGTGCACGGTCTTCTCCTTTTGCGTGCAGACCATCCAGTAATGCCAGCCAAGAAATGACAAAGCAGGAAGTGAAGACTATAAACTCACTTCCTATCTTCGCGAAGGCATATGCTATGAAAGTTCGCGATGCCTGTTTCTGTGACTTAAGCAAGGGAGCAGTGTCGTTATAGCATGGCGGCGACATGCCCAGAATGGCACAGCGTTAAGTTGGGTTAGACGAGGGGAACTGGCTCGTATTCATGAAAGAACTTTATATGTCGTTACGTAGTTGTTCCACGACTGCCAGGCATGTACGAGCTCCACATCTTAAACACTTATGTCTCAAACCTTCATCCCAACTCCGTGGCCAATCTAACCTATTTTTGTATTTGATCTTCATCATCTTTCTTTCCTGCACACACACACGAGAGAGAAAGGACGGACTTGGACGCGTGGTTAAGACGACATGCGTCACTGCCCGACATACAGCTTTCTTCA
>JARGYV010084120.1:0-13204 GCA_029532675.1 Ornithodoros moubata
AACTACCACTGCATTTGTCATCGAAAAAGTACAAGTTTGCATACTCTAGGAACCATGTAAAGTGTCTACAAAGAACACTGAATAGCGACATCATTGCAAGAATGTGGAAACCAGACGACCACGACAAAGACTGTACGAAATCGAGTTGGAACTCAAGTTCAATGTTATGTCTAACGCACCACGTGCTGTCCAGACAGTGCTACATTGGTTCCGCCTTAAACGTTCCATATGTCACACAGTCTAGGGTAGGCAGCACATACTGTCCACGGTGCTTGACGCTTGTTCACTGTTTGTTACTCGTCCCTTGTTACCCTTAACATAGACGCGTATCACGAGTCCACACTCACCGCAAACCAGATGTCCACACCACATATTTGTCTTGGTTTCCAGAGTGGTTTGTAATGTCGTGCCACAACCATGCCGATGGTTGCAAGAAAAAACCAGGCGATGACCATCAGTGTGCCTGCATGGAAGAGTGTTGCTTTTCACAATATATCTTGTTAAGTTGTGCCCTATTGCCATACCGTGCAGTTTAATTGAGGAGGTGTTCGGGGCACTAAACATGAACACTTCAGGCTTGCTCAGGTCTACAGCAACCTTCGTGAAAGTTCGCTGTGTATGCTGTAATTTGTCTGCAAAAAAATAAAAGTCATGGCTTTGTTGCATGCTTTGTTTCAGAAGTGATAAAAAGTTAAAATCAAAAGTCAGTAATCTCTATGCAATACAAGGGCACGAACTATGACTTTATTAAGTCTTTAAATGGTCATTAGGGTGGTGTCGTCTATTCTTGCAGCAGAGTAAAAACACCTGTCGGTAGTGCAAAAACTGTGAAATAAGTTCACATGAGGCGTTTCTTCGGGAGCGAGAGCTGCGTTTTGCGTCCAGAGCAAAATTCCAGTTGTCAAACTGGATTCTAGGTCGCGAAGCTTTGCGTCAGAACAGTCTTGATATATCATGCACGACACATCTCACGGGCGTCCACAGAAACCCATCAGAGGTCACCGCCGCGATACTACACTGTTGTTACAGAGTTTTAGTTATACGTTCCCGAGCCTCCGCTCCGCTTAGCCGACGAGCGGAACGCAACTGCGCATGCGCGCCACGTTCGGCCGGTAGCGGGTGAGCGAGTGGACTGCCTGGGCGAAACGGGACCGAGCGGAACGATTCACGCTCACTAGGAAAGATGGCAGCCGCCAGTGCCGAGCACATGTCGCAGCCCTCGTCGACGGCTCGTTACAAAGGCTACAGTCATTCGACTATCCCCGTAATATATTAGTAACAATAATAATAAACAGTACCTTCTTGATTTCACTGAGAAAAACTGAAGTTATGATATCTATTTCTTGTCGTACTTCCGGGTTACAAACACAGACGGCGCCATTAGCAGCGCAAATTTGCTCTCGAGGGAAACGCGGTGCCCACGCAGCTAAAACCAATTTTCTTTCCGTCTTCCGCTCGTTCTGAACGGACTAGGGTAAGCGGAGCGGACCGTCAAAACTCTCTATTTTCCCTGGGGTTTACATGGGAAAAAGTAATGCACTTAGCGCCAACTGTCAAACAGATGATATCTTACAGTGCTTAGATGTGTTGAAAACCTTATGGGAAGAGCACACTTGGGCACGCTTATCTTGTGTACTGCTTTGGAGGCGTACGAGATTCGGGGAGGGAGGGATGCTTTGGCATCTCGAGCGATGACGGCGATCTATAATTTCCATGATCCTC
The DNA here is from genome assembly GCA_029532675.1 of Ornithodoros moubata. Taxonomy (NCBI): domain Eukaryota; kingdom Metazoa; phylum Arthropoda; class Arachnida; order Ixodida; family Argasidae; genus Ornithodoros; species Ornithodoros moubata. The sequence goes on from JARGYV010084120.1 coordinate 1,723, forward strand.
ACCTCATCTTCACGCACAGGGCAGGATGAACAATCAGCACAGTGGTTGTTGGAGCAAAGGCAACACATTTGTACCAGATGCTTCGCAAGTGGATTCCGGGTGATTATCAAGGACGACAGCGGACGGATGATTTGCACGATTTGGTACTGTGGTCAAGACGAAAACAATTTTTGCATTGGAGGGGACGAGCCAGAAGAGGTTCACTCGGAAGATTAGGTGGCCGTGCCTTGATCTCGCTTGGGAGGTAGCGCCTGGCGAATGTGACGATCAGTGATTCAGTTTGTTTACAGGAACCATTTTCAGTGCGGCTGCAGTGGAATATTTCAGTAACGCCTAAATGATCGAATAGCTCAAGCGCATCGTCAGCGCGCAGAGAGGTGTAGACACCTCGCACCACGCCTTTGGTGCATGCTAAGAGTGAAGGAACGAAGGCACGTACAAGGGATGGTCCGAATCTTCTACAGTCTAACAGCGTTCGTGCCACTAGGAGGTTTTGAGTTTTGCAGAGGATGCCTGAGCCGTAGCGACGTACGTCTTGAACCTCGCGAGAGTCGCTGATGATTTCTTGCAGCAAGGTGGTAAGACGTTTAGAGTTCCGCGAGGGAAGACTGGAACCATCTGTAGGAGTAATGGCCACAGGGATCGATTGTAGTCCATTATGAACGGAGCGCTCAAGGGGGAACTTCGAGATATCATGTCCGGCCGATCAGAGACCGTCCCGGCGGCATGCAGCCTGCCAGTATGATCGGCGACGTCAGACGAGAGACAAGACCGGTGCACAAACTTGGAAAATAAAAAAGGGTCTAGATACAGACAAAGCACAAAAAAAAAAAAAAAAAACACGGAAGAAAAGTTCACTGTATCGGGGCACCGCAGAAGTGCGTCCCCTTTGAACACGGGCGAAAGTGACGGAACGGGTATTACCCTGACGAAGTGCAAGGCGAAAAATTATATCCACTAATTCTTGCCCATGGGGATCTGTTTTGAAGCCCCACATAACATGGTGTGCATTGAAATCGCCGGCAAGTGTAAAATCAGAGCCCGAAGAATCAAAAGCGGAACAGGGTATGAAGGCGTTGGATCAGAGGGCATTCATGAAGACTAAGGAGTAAGGAGAAGGAGAAAGGAGAAGAGGAAGAAGTGAAATGTTGCACGTCACGCTTAACCCCCTCCAACACCTACTTACGTGCACGCAATGCAACACGCCGAAAATGTGAGGACTGAAGAGCTTCGGGGCACGACAGTGCCAGTCGTGCGGAACAAAACCACGTGTACGTAGGGGGTGATTTCGTTCCGCTTAACAGAAGCGACCAATCTCGGGCTTTCAACAATGAGAAGTTCGTTGGCATTAAGTTTTTAAGCGCCCCAACCAAAATTTTCCGTTTGCATCATTATTGCATCATTTGCGATTAAGCGAGTGTCGTTTAGTGAGAGTCCACTCTCTATATAATAAAGTACTGACCCTTTGTAGGGGTTAGTTCCCCCATAGCCAAAGAAAGCGACACTTTCTCGTCTTCTAGACTAAATTCCAACGAACGGAACTTGGTCTTTGGTTCTCTCAGCCACACGCAAAGGAGAATCCCGTCAGCAGACGTTGCTGTCTTCATCACAATGCCAGGTGTCACCTGTAGTAGCGACTTGGATGCAGAGTGTCAGGCGACCAACCACAACAACACTTACTCTTTTTGCTACTTCGTTTTGGTAGTTGTCAGTATTGTAGCTTTCTCTCGTTGATACCACGTTGTTAAACTGGAGGCATTCAATGACGTGTGCGGGACCCTAGAAAGTTATTGCAGAACGCAGCTTCTAACATTCACTGAAGACCAGGGACCGAGCTAGGACCCTCCAGCACTTAGAAGCAAGTAAATAATTCCTGTGATGGAACATTTCTTTTTTTTTTTTGTGTTGCATTATTCCGAGCAGGGAATTTGTACTTACAGGTGAAAGCGCTGAAGAAATTGTACATACCATTGCTGTTTTCCGTGATATTCCACTCGCCACCCAGACATTTTCTGAAGCACTCGTTCTCCTCATCAGAGTGAATAGGATTCCATCACTGTCGCTTGAAAACTTGAGCATCGCGACGCACGATGCGCCCTGGCAGTCTTCAGGGAGGGTTAAACAACCTTCGCCTTGTTCACATTCCAAAGTTCTGCTAGGCACAGGCACTGGGCTAGTCTTTAAAAAAAAAAAAAAATGCAAAGAAAAGAAAAACATTTTAAATTAGAAATATGTACTCAGGGGACAGAGTCTGGAACGATGACATATGATGTCAGGTATTTCCAAGCTGCAGCTGATTGTATATATCGGGTGTCCCAAAAACATGTCACAGAATTACAGAAAAAAGAGGCTGTGTCCAAAAAATGTGCGGTGAAGGACTTTTTCCGTATGTAATTTATGTGAAATGACGCAAAATGAATTTCTCCAATTGTACTTTTCGAGTAATTTTCGAGTTAACTTAACGTTTTCCTGGTGGGAACAAAAAGCGAATGACAAATTTATTGAAATCCAACAACAATATTTTCGTGGTGCGATGGAAATTGTTGAAATAATCAAGATTATTGAAAAAATTGTTGAAATAATATAAAAAATTGAAATAAGGCGACACTATACAGGTAGTATCGCCCACTGCACTGTCAAAACAGCATTTTTCCGAAGTTGTGGTCTCGCTACGTATTGGTCAAGAAACAGATGCGTCATGCGCTAGATAGAACACAATAAAACGGAGCTTTACGGGAATACGCCAGATAAATTCTCAGTAGTAAAAATCCTGAAGTTGTTTAATTGCTTCACCTATAAGCAGTGCAGACATCAACAACTTAACTGAGAAAAAGAAACTTATGGCGCAGGTGTTGCAAAGGCACCGGTAATAGAAGCCGCTTGCACAGACAATGCAGCTTTTTCACATAAAGGAACGAACCAGACTCGAGAAGAAATATCAGGTTCTGCCCCCATTTCAATTGCTACATTCCTCTTCCTTTCAGTGTTATCGCCGTGAAGCAATGTGGGATTGCTTCATTTCCATATGAAACAGGAGAAGTTTTATCGTTTTTGGAAAATGACTCATTTTGTTCAAAACATGTAAAAATCATGCTGTTATTCTAGGCCTAGTCCTCATATAATCTTCCTCTTTCATCGCTCACTCATACTGCAGCATGTGTACAAAAATCAACATTCAAAAGGTGATATTACATCTAGTAATTAAATTACATATCACTTTCTGTATAACAGAGAAAAATAGCGAAGAGAAATCCAGAAATTCGGTGGAGCACAAGTTAAAGCAACACGCCTCAGATTGGAAGCCGCCGATATTCCGCACAGAGACTGTTCTTCCTCTGGGCATAGTGTCTGTGCGAAAGATCGGCGGCTTCCAACCTGAGGCGTGTTGTTTAATTTCTGTACAACTGTAGTGTAATAATAACCAGTTAACAAAGTTGACGAAAATGCATAGTTAGGTAAGGGTTTTGGCAGCAGTTTCTAAGTGGCGGGGGGTAGTCATAGTCGAGATGCTGCTGCCAATGAGAACAGGCGGAACTTGAGGCGGAAGGTTGCGGGGGTAAACATGTTACGCGGGACGGTGTGAGTCACAAGAAAGACTGAACAAAGGCTATTTTGAAACTAAAGTTTTTTAGCTATAACTTTCTAATATATATTAATTTCTAATAATTTCTAATAAATAGTTTTTTGCGTAACATAAACGTAACATAACAAAGGAAACATAACCGAAGGAGGAATAAACGTTGTATGCCGAGAGTATATCGGTATTTAAATGTCACAATACCACATAAAAACATTGATAGTGGACTTTGAAATCGTGCTGGGAATGCAGACTGCATTACAGGTCTTTTTATCAGCTACTTTATCTTTTGCACACCTCTCTACACAGGCGAAGGTCATATGTAGGGCAAACGGGTAGGCGTTTGAACTGCCGTCTGAGGGAGCATCGTAATGATGTGAATATTAGAAACGGTACATTGGCAGATCATATCACAAGTTGTGGTTCTGTAGGGTTGTGTAACAAGGCTGAGGGAATAGCTCGATATTGAAGCAGAGAGAAAGGAAAGAGAGTACTGTCGACTGATAGGAGCGTGCGTTATACCGAGAATTATGGGGTTAAACGCCTGAAAGTAGGCGCTAGGCTGTTGACTATTGTGGGCTCCTATCTTCGTCAGGCCTTCAGGTTTTAGGTATTCGTGTATTCGCTGCACACCTCTGTCTGGTTATCATTAGTGTGACTGTATACTTACAGAAGCTGTAGATGTAGTTGTCGTAGCCTTCGTAGTTGCATTCACTTGACTGCCACCCCCTTGTGGCAAAGGCACCGCTCCTGAGGCTAATTTGGTCCAGAAGTCCTGTTTCGTCCGAACAACAGTAATACTGGAAAGAGAATGTTATGGCGCTGAAAAATTCTGCTACAAACAAACCACCAAAGCAAAGACCGCTATGAACAAACTATGCGTGTGCGTAAGATGAAGCAAAATACCTTAGGTTAACAGGCACAACTTTACGAACAAACCTGAGGCTTATAGGCTGAGCAACAACCTGAACATTATTCATTCAGTGGGTGGTTTGGCTGACGGACTCAGCAGGTTGAGAGTCTTCTTCATGACACTATTTTTCCAATTGCTATTCCACCTTTTACGTGTTGCATAAGGTACGTGAGGCATGAGCATATGAGGATTATGATAACGACAGCTAAACACATAGTTCTTTTTTCTCTTTATTTGTTATGTGCAATTCGTGGTAAGTCCATAGAGAAAAGACCAGCGTTTTAAATAAGCTTTAGAAATAATCAAACACATCTGCAGGCTTTGTGTAATTGTTACCGCAAAAATGGCCTAACGTACAACAGTCTCCTTTATACAAAGGGTGCCCCACATGACGTGTCGAGAAATTCTAACAAGAAATCTACTTGTCCAAATTTTACTTCAACTGTGTTTGTTTCTGAACCACTTTTGCCAACGTCTCGGATAACTATTATAGATTTTCAGTTCCAGACATTCAGTTACTTGAATCGACCTTCGAAATTTGCCAAATGATTCTGTCGTTTCTTCGATGAATATCAAAATGACATGGAACATTTGTGCTATTGCAGTCAAATAATTTTCGTAATTCTACAAATGCTGCTGAGATAAATAAGCGACGCTATCTAGTTAGCGCCGCTCGTTACATTACGGCAACAGTTACGTTATACATCTACTGCACATTATACATTACTATACATTACATTACAACTATTCACTGAAGCTGCGACAGTAGAAAGGCTTCTTCGCTGATTTCCCGCTCTTGGCCGCGACTGCGGGCGCTTCTACATGCGACCACCGGAATTTCATAAATACTCTCACTAATTTCTCAGTTGGGATCCAGGTGTGTTTAGAAACCTGAGGCGAGGCAGTGTGTTTCGCCTGGAGTTTTGTTTGCTATGACCCTGAAGGAAAACACCTTGCGTCCAGTGCAGGCCCACCACATATGAACAAAATATTTACAAAAATCTAAAAGTATGACTAGAATTCCGCCTGTTTACTCTGTCTTGCCTCTACCCTCTGTACTGCAGTGACGATGCTAAAGTGTTCCCCGTGGGACATGGAAACCTGTGTAAGCTCGCAGAATCCAAACAGTAAAAAAAGCGGGTATATTACGCGTCTTCAGATTTCTTTTTTATTTTACCGACAATCGTACAGTTCACAGCGTCTCGCTTCTCCGATCTCCTCAGTCATTAGAATGCGTTTTATGAGAAATACACACGAAACAAATTATGCGACGTAATCACGGTTACTTACATAAATACCACAGATCCTGTCTGACCTGGATCCGGTTCCCAGATGACTTCCACTTTAGTTTTGGGATCACCATTCTTGTGCGTCACACTATCCTGCAAGTAATTCAAAGCTGTAGATTACTATGTAAACGTGATCGACAGCAAACGAAGCTCAGAACCAAACCAATGTGTGTATTGTAAGTCGCTTGTGAAATTAGTTCCACCCTGTTACGTGTATATTTATGGAAGAAGGTGTTATGCCTGGTCTTACAGCGGATGGACCTGGATGCGTAGTAACAAAAGACTATTCAATCAAAAAGGCTTTGCGCGAAGAAGGAGGTCGAGTCGCCGAAGCTGTAAATACGCTTGTATATAATTGTACGACCCGCCTACGTTTGCTTCCTGGGCTGCCTGCAAGACATGAACACTCAAACAACGTTTCTCGGGAATAACATCAGCCTTAGGGTACGGCCTACCATTTCTCACTATTCAGGGAAGTGAAGAGTGTCATGCTGTATATATCGTGCTCTAAAAACAAAACTTTACTGCATAACATGGTGAGAACCAATCAGCATTCACCATCATATCCTTCACATACTCCTTGGTGAAAAAGGGTGAATGTACGACTTCTTGCGACACTTATGTAGTTAACTTCCAGAACACCTATCAACTGTGCATCACTTCGCACGCAGCTGAGCCTATAGGGTATTCGTTCGTAACAATACCGCACGAGAGCTATGCTATGTGTCACGAAAAGGTGTACGCACGCCATCTTACATCTGGTTGTGCTCCCTGTGACACAGAGCCGGCCTTACAGCATGATATCGCGCGAGAGTTGCGCTAATTGTCACTAAAAGGCATACGCCCACAGTCATGCATCACTTCCCACGGTATCGAGCTTGTAGCAATGTATCACACAGTAGTTATTCTAAATGTTACTAAAAGGCGTTCGCCCACCACCATACATCCAGTCATGCCTCACTTCTCATGGAACTCAGCTTACTCTCTAAAAACAGAGCTTCACTGCACAACACGTTGGTGACAAATGACCTTGAAAAATCATATCGATAATTGTCCTCAATGTAAAAAAAGTAGGCGCACGCCTGTTTATGACACAAATTCGGAAATAGGCGTATGACTACAGATCTCCGGCACTCAGGAAATGTCACAAAAAGGCATATGCATATCGACTTCCACCAATCAGGAAACACAGTGATATCGCTGCAAAAGGTGTTAGCGTGATATGTGGTGAAGTTGTGTCTTTAGGGCGTACTGTAGCGTATCACGCAGTAGTTATGCCAAGTGTCACTAAAAGGCATACGCCCACCACCGTACATTCGATCATGCATCGCTTTTAACAGAACCGAGCTTACCGCCTTTTTATCGCACGATAGAAGATTCATGTTGGTCTGGTCAGCGACAGCGAAGGATCCGGGCATAAACGAGTCCGTCTTGTCTTTGAAAACAGCACGGATCAGAAAACCCTTGAATGTTTCTCCTCCTGTCGCCTCCAGGGTGACTGTGAAGAGGAGCCTTATGTTAATAAGTCTGATAAGAGCGCCCTGGGCAAGAACACATGCAAGTCACTTTATCTCAACGTACAAAGTGATGAAAATACACTGTTATTTTTCCTTGGGTTTGCGTGGGAAAAAGTAGTGCACTTAGCGCCAACCGTCAAACAGAATGATATATTCCAGTGCTTAGATTTGTTGAAGACCTTATGAGAGGAGCATACTTGGACCATCTTATCTTGTCTGAGTGTGTTCCTTCCATACACTCTAAAAACAGAACTTCACCGCATACACCCACCGTTTTCAGCAAGTGGCGTCACTGAAAGGTATCATTCGGAACGGCGAGTGGTCATCGCCGTGTTATGCGGTGAAGTTCTGTTTTTAGAGTGTAGGGTTTTCAACAAATCTAAACACTGGAAAATATCACTCTGTTTGACGACTGACGCTAAGTGCACTACATTTTCCCACGAAAACCCAAGCGAAAATGACAGTGTAGAGTACTGTGACGCGGCCACTCCTTTTAAAATCACTTGTTTATAAACAAGTATCTGACTACATTATGCAGCTGTAATTAACTTAATGTAATGTGACTAATTTTCAGCGACAGATTACGGAAAACGGTATGAAAATGCACTCTTTCCTTCCAGCTCAGAAACAAACCTGTGACCCGTGTGAACGAGGTATAGGTAACGTGGTAACTACTTTGACACAGGGAATTCGATGAGTGTCTGAAGTGAGTTGGTATTTGTCTCTAGTACATTTTCTGTGCCTTCTTTCAGAGGTAGTCACTTCAACGGGAACAAACTTGCTCACCGCGTAATGTGCTTCGCCATTCTCAGGCTCTTCATTTTGTGTTTCCTTTTTAATTAATTAATTAATCGACTTATCCAAAGCATTTGACTCCATGAAGTTCTCTATCATAAACTACCCTTTTATGGTATAAGGGGGATCCCTTTATCCCTGCTTTCGTCATATTTGGAGCACCGCTGTTAGAGAGTTGTCATCAATCATTACGCTTCCGAATGCAAATCGATTTTTTCCGGCGTGCCGCAAGGAAGTATTCTTGGTCCACTACTGTTCAATATTTATATAAATGACATAGTGACATTTCCGAGGAAGCAAATTATATAATTTATGCTGACGATACAAGCATATTTTTTTTTCTGGTGACAGTGCTGACGAGTTGGTAGAGAAGGTAAACTCCTATCTGGTGAAACTATCAGGTTGGGCCTTCGAAAATCATCTGGAAATAAACAAAAAGAAGACAACAGCAGTTCTTTTTAAGCCTAGAAACAAAGTTGTCTCGGTAACAGAGAATGTTTGGTTGGGTGAAGAGAAAATTAGTTTTTCGAGTACTGTAAAAACGTTGGGAGTATACTTCACTGCGTCCCTATCATGGTCAGAAAAGGTATCACAAGCCGTTGGCCTATTGGACAAATGTCGTTATTTTCTACCAACCAAAGTCATGTATATGCTTTACGATGCCCTGGTTCAGTCACAACTTAATTATTGTCACTTAGTGTGGGGTGTGGGGAATGATCTTGATTGTTTATTGGTATGCCAGAAGAAATTTCTTCGGATTCTAGAAGATATTCCCAGCAACAGCACAACGAAAGGTCTTTTTCAGAAACACAAATTGATAAAAATTGATAATCTTTATAAATATAGACTCGCTTGCGTCTATAAATCATCACTTACAACCAATAATCATGCCTTTCTGCGGCTAACAAAATTAGAGCCATTTACGGATCGATACGCTTGCCGCCATAACCAGTCTTGGATTGTTCTCCGCTCCCGAACAAACCTCGGCAAACAGAGAATAGTGTACAATTTGTCCACACTGTTAAATACTCTGTGTTTAGATGTTATGACGTGTTCCAAATTTAACCTCAAAAAGTACTTTGTTCAAATGTCGCAGGAATGAGTGTCTTCTTTGTTAGTCTTTGTATAAGCATGTGTGAATAGTGTTTTGAACTCATATTGATTACAGTTGATACACTCTAGGATTTAATCATCAAGTTATAGGAATATATTTCATTTCTATTAATGCACATGTACTGCCTGCTGACCACGTGGGGAGGTGAGACCTAGTCAAGTTACAATGTAACTTTTTGTCACCCTCCCCTTATTTCATCGGAAATAAAAAGCCTTCTGCTTCTTAATTTATTCACATCAAGAGGAAAATGCAAATTTGCATGGTGGACACGCCTGTGCCCAAAGGCTATGTTATTAAAAATTAACAGCCAGTGTCAACATTATATCGCATGCTTCTCATAAACTCGCACAAATTTCGCGATCTTTCCGGCAACATTTTTACCGGGAACGTTATTTCCGGGGGCGTTATTTCCGGGATCATTTTTTCTGGACCCCCTTCACGTACATTTTTTGCGGATTGCGCATTCTCTCGGATCGCTGCTAGCCGAACCACGAGTTTCTGCTTTACTTTATTTGTTTGCTCCATCCAACTAAAAACAGAAAAAAAAAAGATTTAGAAAGCAGTGTTAAACGTAGAAACAATAAGCCTGTAACACTTTGTCATTTTTAAACAAATTATCAATGCATTCCCGGATATAAAAGGCACAAAACTGTGGTCAAGAGACATAGTTGTAAACAGAAAGGTTCTACAGAAATGTTGCGGCATTGATAAGACAGATGTCTCAGAAATACGGTAAAGGAAATCTGAATTTATAACAAAATGCAGTAATTTATTTCTTCGGGGGACACGCGTTAGAAATGAATATTTTACCGTATATTACATAATGGCTTGTGAGAGGCTTTGACGTGTAAAAAAGAAAATGAAAACTGGGCGAGGGATATGGTATCGTGCTCGATCTCAAGTGGATTTGCCCCATTTAATGTCGTTTTCTTCTACGTTTTGCGTCCTGACTTAGGCACTCAACAACGCGCGGCCCAGCTGGTGGCAATGGCAATGCCAAAGGGACACTCCAGACGACACTTGCTTGCACTTCGGGAGACAACACCAGAGGAGACTGTGTCACTACCCTATTTATGTCTCCGCCATATTCATGTTTAAGGTTCATGGATGTGAAAGGTGTTTTTGAGTAAATTGATTGTCGTGTGTCCCTTTTCGTCCCCTTCCAGCTTTTCCATGTTTTATAAAGCGACATTTCCTTTGCGATCATCTCTGGTGGTTGACACTATCATATGGGTGAACCCATTTGCGTGAGTTCATTGCCTCATATTGTCCTTCTCCCTTCTGCTGTGTCTGTGGAATCGAACCAAAAAGGCGCAAGGAGTTGTACTCGTCAGATCCTTCAATCCATGTACCTGTTGCCCTGAAGACATGTAAATACTGAATCTCAACAATACGTCGACCCTCAAGCATAATGCCATCAGGATTATTTGCCCCAGGAATTTGTTGTACGTATCGCCAGCAACGGAGGGACGGAGTCAGACTAGACAACACATCCGAACTGATCAAAGTGGAGTACTCGCTGGAAGGAGGACGACTTTCAGATAATGATGTAACATTCCGCAAACCATCTGAGCCTGCACAATGAGAAACATCATCTACAGCAAAAGCACGACCTCCATTACATCTGCTACGTAAATTAGCCAAATCCTTCCTGCGCCGTTTTCCGTAAGCACGTTCTCGGGTCGTGGGGCCTATTCTGAGCTAACGACAGCGCGCTGCCGATGGTGTCGGAGAGTCGTTTGCGAGCTTTCAAGGACATCCGAATAAATCTGACTAAACATGTTTCATCCATTGTCAACTGGTTACCGCTGCCTGCTCCTTCTTCGCGAACGCTCGCGCGGTTTCGGGTCCGATTTAAGTGATTGACTGTGCCTGTGAGTACCATGCAGAACAGTCAATGTTGGGAGGTCACCTTTGGATGGGATTGCTTTCAAAATCTCGTCAGAGAACACGGGAACAATTGTCGATAAAACACGACAGCTAGTGAAAGCGTTTGTGGACATAAAGGCTGGTCCGCACTATTGCGTCCCGACGCGTCCGTCCGTCTGCGAACCTACGCGTACCCCTTCGCAAGCAGCGGACGGATCATAGACGCATGGGTTCAACTCGTTCAACTTTTGGGCCTCCTCCGCACGGCGACGCAAGCGCTGCCCAATCAGAACACTTGCAAAACAGACGTGCAAAACTATAATTAACTGAGGTCATCGTGTACGAATTATGTTATGTTTGTTTCAGATTTTTAGAGAAAATATTTTTTTAGGGGGCGGATAGCGTACT
>JARGYV010084124.1:0-60072 GCA_029532675.1 Ornithodoros moubata
GTCTTCTGATGAAATGCAAACATTGATGCGTAAATAAGTGCGGATTTACATGGATTCTACATCAATGGAATTTCACGATGTGCGTAGTTGTATAGCAAGTGGAGGCTAGGAAACGTCCTAGAGAGTAGTTGTAAGCATATCCATTAAAATGTTTCTTTCAAAAGGGTGACCAGTTATGGACTCTGTCAAACACAGACGCGCGAAGAGTACCCCCTGGTACGAAGCAGCAGCTCTCATCCGCGAACACGCCTCCGACATTTTCTGCACACTTCCTGGCAAACTTCTTGAAAGCAGAACGTTAAAATAATATTCCTTCCAAGAGGCCATTTATAAGGCAGCGATCACGCCCATGATGCAGTCGACTACAGGCATTTATCGGGTTTCACACGATTTTTTTTTTTTTTTTCTTCCTGTAGGGGTTGCAGAAAAATGGGAATGTAGACATGCAGCAAGCGTCATCGCCATCTGGCGTAAAGCCCTGCCTGCGTTGGTGCGTCGATCCTTGTTTCTTTTTTGTTTCGGATGAAGGCATGTTGACTGTGCCGATTCACGATTTCATGTCCTTTCATAAAACAGAATTTCCCAATAACTTTCCCCTTATTCCAAGTACACAGACTTTGTTTTAAAGGAGGGGCCACTGCATATTTCGAGTCCGCCCTGCAAGTCATGCGGGGAAAACGAAGATATTGAGAGAAAAAAAGATAAACGCGTGGCTTAAAAAAGGTTCAGTTCGTCCAACAAAATGGTTTCCACCACGTACATCTTATAGGAGGCTCACAAATAAAGTCTGACCTATCCATGTTGTTTCCGCGTTGCGGCAAGACGGAGCTGCCGAACTACGGACGGCGTTTCCGTCAATGTAGTATAGAAAAAGAAAACTGCCAAAAGAATAGTTCCAACTCAGGCGTCGTCGAAGTTTCTCCCTAGCTTGTTCCACTCACAGGAGAATAAGGCGTAGGTGATTCAGTCCTCGTAGTTAATTTTGCACACGCAATAAAAAATAAAGAACAAATGGTACAGCCTTGTGTTTAAGCACAAACCTGACGCCAAAAGTGAAGGGATACTTGACGGAAGACAGTTATGCAAGTTCCAAACACACAATTGGTTTCCCTCCTGTTGCGAGGGAGAAACTCATGAAAGCTATTTCCACGTATACCAGTATCGCAAGCTTTGTACGAAGCGATGACCAAAAAGTGCTCGGGAATAAAAAGTGGCGTGAGAAGAAACCCTCGGGTCTGTTGGCGCGGTCAACGTCCCGTGAACCTTCTGTGGCAGGGCGAAACTGTGGCTCAACGCAACCTTTATTCGAGCGTTTCTCTTGACCGGCTATAAAGTCGCCTGGACATGATCATGAGAAACGAGTGAGTGGCTGAGCCCTTGGAAGTCGGACCGATAAAGAAGAGCAGTATCCAACGGACGAAGCACAGTCACATACCACCCAAAGCGACGAGCACCATATACTTAACCTCTTTAACAGGCTCACGACAAGGATCATCGAATTCCTGTCATGAATCCACAGCGTCCACGATACTAAATACCACCCGTAGCTACCCTCACAACATCGAGGCGTGTATTCCAACTCTCAAATCCCGTGCACTGCACCGCGAAAAAAAAAAAAAAAATGAGTAGACGTAGGAAAATGCAGCGAGTTAGGCTGTCATCACAGATCGCTTATCACCAATAAGCATACGTTGCAATGGCATTCATTTTCCAGCTTTCCCTTCCTTTCCGGTCGAATATGCAGCAAACGGCAGGCTGTCTGTGACAGGGGCTAATTACGAGACGAATGTTTGCTGTGGGTTTCAATATCCACGGAGCGCTTCGACAGTCGTTACACGAGGATGACAGGAGAGAACCCGCCAGAGAAAAAGCCCAAACAACAGCCGTCATATCCTGGATATGAAACGTGCCTGTCACACTGTAGGCCACAGTCTCTTAACAGTCCATGCTTAATGGTGTGGCAAGTTTAGTTTATATTTTACTCCTATGGCAGTATGACTTCCGTGAATTGTGACATTCCTCAACAATGACTTCCCTCAACATTTCAGACCTGCTAGTAAACTGCGGTGACCTTTTGATACCCTCAGAATGAGAAAATAATGACAATAACAATGCACGGTATTCATCAGCTGCTATAAGCTGGCCGGCGAGATAGGCAGGCCATAAGGCATTCGTATACCTATATAGAGAGAGAGACTCCCATGGGACCCATTAACAGGTAAAAGCTGCGTTCGGGTCATCCTCTGGGGCAATTTGAATCTGCAAGAATCTTCTACTACAATCAAGCGTTGAAAACACAGTAGCATTGCCCAAGGAATACAAAACAGAGCAAATGGACGGAAAGGGATAAGAGTCCCTTACAGTTACTGCGTTAAGTCGACGATAGTCACAACCTAGCCTTTTTCGGACCTGAACGACGAGAACGCGCAAAGACACTGTGATTCCTAGACTGCCTTGGTTTGGAGCACCTTGTCAAGTGCAGTATCTAATATAGCACGCTTATGAACACTTAGGGGCTTTGCATTACAACGCCAGGGTATGGCATTACCCATATCTATGCTATGCTGTAGCAAGTATGCCTTACCGGGTTTTCCCGTGAGTACGTCGTTGAACTACAGCAGGTCTTGTGGAAGTTGACGGCGTTACTCGGTGGGATCGTAGAACGATCCCAACACTGCACATATTCTTGACGGAGCGGGGCAGTCACAGCAACTTGAGAAGGTGCACTGTTTTCCTGCGTCGGGAGAAAAGGGAAGAATCCCGGCGGTATCCGTACCCGACGTTGGCCAGGACCAATTTCTGTTTAAGGGTGAAATCCTTGCCAGGAATAACGGGCACTGCCAATCTAGGAAGGTAGACGGAAAGCTGCCTGCATTGTTCCTCACCCCAATCAGCCAACTACAAGCCTTGAGAAATCAAAACTGTTCCATGTGCGTTACCTGAATATCCAAAAGCTTGAGCCTTTGCTGAAGACCCAGGACGAAACCTAACGCACGAGACACCGCTTAATGTCGCATGCTGCCTTCAAATACGATTTAAAAGTTCCAAAGACAGGCGAAGGCACATGCCACGACGTGAACGGCCAACGGCAAAATTCAAGATGACAGTTTGATAGCGATGACATGTGTAGACGCTAGACTTTCTATGGAGATGCGAGCGTGCAAGTGTCGATTGCATGCTTATTCGATTTCTGGCCAACCTTGATTCAAGATTAGCAATCGTGGTATGATGAAAGCTACGGAAGGATTCTGTGTAACATGTCGTGTCAGTAGTACAGAGGAGATAACTCCGTTCGCCGATGCACCAGAGTTCTTGGCTGTTGATTTTAAATAGTTCCTCGTGCTGCATGAATGAGATGCCCAATACTGATTCCTTGAAACTTGTTAAAGCACTCGAGTGAGAAAGAACTTAGAAAAGATATATGCAGAAAGTGCAGACTATTTGCCACAGTCTGCCATATCGCAGCAAAAGAAACGCACATGCCGTGCGACGACCTGTGAACGTTCGAATGACCATCCAGCGGATAACAGCGTTTGTATGTTTTCGTGACAATAAGAATCCTTTCCCGATGTAGTCGGGACAACCACCGGACGGTAAAGCCGCGGGAAACAGTTGGTTGGATTGGGTCGGTGCGGCGACGACATCACTGGAAGCAAGATGCGGAGTGACGTGCTGCAGATCGAGCAACATCACCGATAAGGGAGAGTGTTGCTCCTCTATCGATTAGCGCCGTGTATATTTTACCCGTGATACGAACGGCGATATGCGGTTCCCTACCTGAAGGTCGTAGCGGATAGATAGAACGGTAAGAGGTAAAACATCTCCTGTTCCCAACGCACAGACCGCACAGCTCATTTCGATTATCACGGGCTGCTGATAGCACATTATCACGGTTGATTGCCGACATCACAGGTTGGGCGATCATGGACGTCTGCGATTGTAGTTTCCCGCAGAGGCATTCCGGGGCATTGACCTTTGCCTAGGGCAGTCCCGCCGAAAATAGTCAAGGCTACTGCAAGTACAACACCCTCTGGGCGTTTGGAAAAGCAAGATCCGTGCGGCCGTTGCTTAGCTGAAACCGGACCACGTCTGGCTGACAACGTCCATGCTACAGTGATGGTATACCAAGTATCGTTCCTGCTGAAATAGACTCGCGCGCGAATACGAAAGGGTCCAGTGCTCGGCCAGATGGCCCGCACTGTACGAGGTACAACATTACTCTTCTAGTACGGCTACAGGTCGGCGCACAACCCAGGCTACCCCCGTCGAACACACAAAACGCGATTCTTACGCCTAATCTGCCGAATGGGGCCGATACTCGAGCCCTGCCGCTTTTATCATATGAGCCTCCCGTCCTGTCTCATCCAGACTGTGCTCGGCTCGCAGATAGGGCCGGAAGCGTGAGTGAGTGATAGCTCGTGCCACTTTCTGCCTTTGTGCTCCATCGAGATCTTGTACAACTGCTGTAGAGCCCGAACGACTTCTGCCAGGTTCTCATCAGGACGCTCAGTGCGCCTTTGCAGCTCTTCAAAGATATGATATTCGTAATCCCTAGGCAGAAATTCATTCCTGGACCGCTACTGGGGCTCATGAAGTAACTTGAGCCCCGGTTTCAACCGGAGCCAGTGGGCGGCACTTCCGACTGACGCAACCTGAAGAACGCGTCTAGTCAACGCCTCTTCCGATATGCCCATTGCAGTGTGATAAGTCGCAATGCCTTCCAGGTAGTCTGCTAGAGATTTTACATTGGTTTCTACCTTGAATAGGGAGGGACCTGGATGATAAGACCTAGAGGAGCCGACCTGGCATTCAGGCGCTGGTCAAAGAACGAACAAATGTCTGTCATGCGTGACAGAAGCTGTGTCATTATGGCGTCAATCCTCCAAGTCAAGAAAACTCCGCAGCTGCCTCCGAAGAATGGCCCCGTCATCATTCCACGTGGCACACCCGACATTTCTAGCAAAATACCATTTGCGTACAAAATACAAACCTTAAGAACCCCGAGCCAATTTGTTTCCCTTGTATCGTTGGCAAAGTTTTAGAATTCACAGTAAAATCAAACTTCACGGGCTTTTGATTACTTACCTCGATCCACAGTGTCATTTTTAAATGAATATTTTTACGCAGACATATGACCATCATCATCAGCATCTTCGTTTACCTTTCGCTTCAGTTGCTCTTAAATGCCATCTACCCCAGGCAACACTTTTTCTCTCACATTTTGTTGGAAGTGCGGCCTCACCTTACGACCTCAAAACTCAGCTCACCGTTCTGGAGTTTCGCTCCGGTACAATACTTCCGTACCAAATGCTTTCTAGCGCCAACGGAATCCCATTACCATTCCCTCAACCAGTACCCTCGGCAACGGGATTCGCCCCCATTCTCCGGTATCATTGCTGCGATGACATCCATGACTGGTGGGGCACTTACAACAGGGTGAGCCAACATAAGTGAGACGATGCTACCAAACTAAACAGACTAAACAACGTCATTTTCGACCTCACTGATGTGGCGAAAATATGGGTCGTCAATCATTAGCACAAATTCCAAACTAGGGCTGCTTTTAACACAAAAGCACAAGAATTATTCTGTGGTCCAGCGTACCACCGCGCAGACGGCGAACAAGAGCTTTCTCGGCGCGTTCGAGCTTTCTCGGCGCGTTCGAGCTGTTGATGAGCCGATACCTCCTATATCGGAGACGCCAAGTTGAACAAGGGCATGAGGGAGCCCGAAAAATATCAGACACATCCATGGGTGTTCATTCAAGAGGAGGGCTTTCAGTTCCTGTGCCTAAGTGCCCTGACCGCCGATAAGCACTCGCCGATAAGAAGGGGCGAGGAATGTCCCACAAAGGTCATGCCCTTTGGACTCAGCAATGTCTCCGCTACCTTCGAATGGCTGATGGATGCTGCTCTCCATGGATTTCTGTGGCACACTTGCCTCTGTATTTCTGCTATTATAATTTACTCCACAACATTTGACGAACACTTGGAGCGCCTCTGCTCAGTCTGCTTCATCGTGGCCGGCCTTCAACTCAACCATAACAAGTGCCACTTAAGTTGCTGGCAAATCAAAGCTCTTGGGCACATATTTTTCGCGGAAGAAATATCATCCGACCCTGACAAGATCCCGGCAGTCGACGACGTCTCTACCCCAAACAACACTGAGGACCTGCGGCGTTTCGTCGGACTGTGCTCTTACTTTCGCCGGTTTATCTGCGGATTCGCCGACATGGCTGCACCTCTGACTTCACTCTTATACCAAAATACCCATCGACATGGACCACCACGTGCGTGGCGACTTTCACCCGTTGAAACCACTGCTGACGCCCGCCCCAGACCTTCGGCACTTCGACCCTTCTCCTCCAACCAAGGGGCACATCTTCAAGAATTCCACAGGACAATTAAATGTGAGTTTACACTCTGATGCCGATGCCCTTTCACGCTGCGCACTTTCTACTGAGCAATCAACGCATGGGACGCTCAGCCTAGTACGAGAGATCTCACTTCGGGTGACTCTTGCTGCTCTCATTTCGATTCCACCTTTCTGCGCGACGAATCTACTCACGAATCATTTGTCATTCGAACTGGTCCGTCCGCGGACCTTATCCGCTAGAGCAAGATTAGCGATCGTGGCCATTCCTTTTTGTCTACTTTCCTTCAAGACATCCTCCGTTCCTGCTCTGCTATGCATAGGCCCACGACAGCGTACCATTCCCGAAAAATGGAATAACGGAACGGTTCAATATATAACACCCTTGCCGACATACTCGCTTGCTATATGTTTCTACACGTCACGGCAACTGGAAGGAAACCCTTTGCTACATCGCATTCGCCTACAATTCCACGGTGCAAGAAATGACGTTCGAGTAAGCCCTCTTGATTATGGTCGAGATCCCCTGTGTAGCAACGACACAATCTTTTCCTCATGCACCTCCGTAGCACTCCGAAACCGAAACCGAGTTATAGCACCGTCATCACTGCAATTTTCCCTTAAGCAGTTCGTTTTTCCAAACGCAATCGATCCGCGCACGCGCATTTTAGTGTTGCCATATTTCTCTCCCTCTCTCTCCTTCTATAAGACAAGGGAAAACAAAATGCCTTACCCAAGCAGCGCACCTAACCGGCGACCTTTCAGTTTGGCCAATTTGAAATTACGCTTCCGATACATGTTCTCACATTTTGGCTTTCTCTTCAGCAAGTTTGGCAAATACATTGCGCCGGCCTATTATCATGATCGCTGCGAAAGGTAAGCCGTCGATGCGTTTCTTTTCAATGCGTCGAGAATCAGAGTTGTGATCCAAACCGTGCGGGCGGCTTCACCACAAAGTTTAAGTACTGTGCGGGGAAGTCAGCTTTTTTTTTNGGGGGGGGGGGATAAGAGTACGTACGTACTGGCACTTGTTGGCGAAGCGACATCCGTACCCCCCATTTTTTATTATTTTCTGTTTTCTTTGTTTGATGTGTTCAGGTACGAGCGACTGGGATGTTTTGTATAAACGAGATTGAAGGGCGAGGTTGGAACCTTCGCTCCATCACCGCGTACAGGTGATGAAGAGAGCGATACGGAAGTTTTAAGGCGTTCTGAAGCGCCGGCATATGATATCATCACATTGGAATGTCGCTTTACAGCGGATAGCCATCTCTGAAGCCCTGCTGACTAGAACACAGTTGAATTAACTAGATAATATATGAAATTTCCTTCTACCAGTAGCTCCCATAGAACGGGGTCGATAATTTGTCTTGGTAGGAGGTAGTGAACGGGTGTTAGCGCGCGCACGAGCGATACAGTGAGGATACCTCGGGGTAGGCCTCGGACAATCGACTGAAGCATTCCGCTTGACCCTTCACAAGCCACATGTTGGTGGAGGTGCCGGACGACGACCGTCGACGCTCCACATATATCTTATTGCGCACAATATAGTTTTAGAGACGGGTTAGCTGCGATTGGTGTCTTGACGATTGCTCTTTTCTACTATGTCATGTTTCAGGTCGGTGCAAATGCGCCTATACACGATGCACAAGCGAGAGTTTGTCGTCGTCTTTGCTGTGTTCTTCGCTTGTCTATGCCTGTGTCTGTTTATCGGCCTGGCCGGACCTCCAATCACGACAACGGTTGCACGCAGCTCATCTCAGCTGATCCCTCCAAACGAGAACATCTCTTCCTTCAACATGGCTGTGCGTACTTCACCCGTTTCTCACTGAAAACATAGCACATCAGATGCCGATGGGGCAAGCTTCCTTTGGTTTCTACATCACAAGCTCTTCCTAAAGACACCCACTGGAAAAATATACAAATAGTATTACGATACTGAAACTGTGAAAGCGCGTGACGGAAAAGCTGGGAAACAGAAAAGGTACACGAAGCAAGCAGACGAAAAATGAAGACAAAATTTCCAGAATTCCTGCATAACGCAGTTCCAAAGTTAGAGCAGAATTCTTCCTATACCTAATACAATCGAATTGTTATTTTTGTAGTGCCTTAAGGTGAATGTCTATATAGCTGATGACATTAAAAGAAAATTCAAGGGGGGCGGTTTGTTTCCTTCCACAAGCCAGAGGGGCCCATTTCTGCTGAAGACACCAACCTTGTCAGCGTACAGTCAGCAGCTGTGGATCATAGCTCAAGTGAGCATCAAGAACGAAGATGGTAAGTTTGGACAAGGGCTGCAACTTTTGCCACTGCAGAGGCTTGTTCCAATTTCAGAGGATGAGACATTTCGAAAGTCATTTCATTTGGGTGTTCACATTCGAGGCATTACTTTAAAGGGCCACACCATAGACATTTCAGCCGAGCCACACATCAGGACCCGAGAACTCACTTGCACAGGAACAGTAAGTTGCTGCCAATCCTTTATTCTGTCGCTGCTTCTAAACTCAATGCAAACAGATTGTGCAATATGCCATAAATGATAAGCTGCAATCAAACTGATGAGGTACTGACTGCATATCAATTAGAATACGCATTCTTATTAGTAGGGCCAGATAAGTGTGGTTCATGAGGAAAACCTTGTGACAGAACATTCTCTCTGTTGACAACTTCCAGAAATGCGACACTTTCACGGTGCTCCACTTAGGATTTCTGGATTACACGCGATACTTAATCACTGTCACTTTCTACGGACTGGAGAACATTGATGACAAATATCACATCCAGGATGTGACTTTTTTTGTAAGTACACCTCTCTTGTTCCTCTAAACTCCTACATTCCTGCTTGTGTGTCCGATGTTCCTTATACGTATAGATGCCTCATGCATGCTAGAAGCTCAAATTCTCTCCCGGTAGACTATGTACTTGCTTTTACATTTCTCAGTAATGGGGGTCCAATTGGGAGATGTTGGCATTTTTTGGTGCCGCTGGGTTATTGCTGCTGTTGCTGCCAGGTACCCAAAGCTGTTATGAAATTACTGCAAATACCACGCAGAAAAAAAGAAAAGGCATACGCTCATATGTTGCATGTGAATAGAAACCGCATACAATGCGTCTGACTTTGCTTTGTGTAAATGTGCCTGAAAGTAGAGGCCAAATAGAGAATAACCTGACTCTACATATATCCCATTAGGGTTGGAACGAAAATTTAGACTAATATGAAAGAAGAAAGGGCTCAAGTACTAAGTTAAGCCTTTTAAGCATTTGTTTCCCAAGAGTTGCCCCGCCTGCAATTTGAAACAAATTGGGAACAGAATATGAATGATTATTGACTCCCTGCATGTGTTGAAGTAAAGTTTTACTTTAGGAGCTCCCATATGGAAGTTGTATGACAAGTATGTTTCAGTGGCCTATAACCCTGAACCAAACTTGTCAAGACCAATAAGAGTTTCCCCTTTTTGTCCTCATCTTCTATTTCAGGCAGTCTGGAAATAAAAGCTATTTTCCCTATAATAATGAGTAGAAAATGTGCCCAAAAATAAGACTAATCAAAATGAGCATGTGTGTGACTCAATAATATTCCTCCAGCTGTAATTTGCTCAAGCACGTTGTTCCCAGAGCTTGCTCCTGTGACCAACTTCATCCAGCTGTGTACCCTTAAATACGTGAAGAAGTGAACTTTTTTTCATCTCCTGCAAAGTGTCTGTGAGGTTGCTTGTGATGCCTACAAGGCTCATTTTTGGTACATGCTGAGCATGGCAAACAATTCCTCCTGCTCCCTCCACTCAAGATTCCCTGAACAAAATTTGCCTGCTGCTAGATAACATACAGGGTTCTTTCATTGCTCCTTTAATATTGGTAAGGCAAAGGTGGAACTTTACTTGCCAAGAAAGTTAACCTGCTCTTCAGGAATTCCCCAAAGAAAAGATTAGCGAATGTTCATTTACCAGCAATGGACGTAATGTTGCTTCTAACATTTGTGTGTGTGTATGTTTCAGTATAAAAGCTATAACCCATCATTCACACAGTTGGAGATATGGTTCAGGTTCATATTTCTGCTCTCCGCCTTTGTCATGACAGTAAGTGCATTTTCCATAGCATTCCTTAAGATGAGAAAGAACACGTGGTTGTTACAGAGGCAATATAGAAAGTAAATGTGACAAACTGATTAAAGCACACATGTGTGAGACTGAAAAAGCAATGTGCATGCAGTGCTGGTTTGCCCACACCCTACGAAGATTTGCCTTCCATGACTGGTCAATCGAACAAAAGTGGATGTCTATTTTACTCCCATGTCTTCTGCTACACAATGGTACGTTTTTAGGGCTCTCATCATTCTACTGTCATGTCCTATAAATACGTCTTCTCATTTGGTTCATGTTGATCACTGCACAGAACTTTAGAGGCTTTCAACTAAACAACCTTTACTTCCTGCAGGTCGATCCGTAAAAGAGAATTTTGGTCTCCTAACAAAATGGAGACTGTTTCATTGTTCATAGCTGAAAATTTTCTCATCAACTGAATTCATCAATTGAACTGATACATAGGTAATTTTTTTAACAAAATTGCCGTGCAAGGGCTAAGCGAAGGGGCCCACATTTTGGCCTCCACAGCCCAGCACATTTCAGGCTGAGCCCCAAAATACAGCAGGGTCAAAGGCTTACGGTTAAAGGCTTACATCGGCCCCTGCCCAAGACACACTAGACTATTAACCCTCATCTGCTTAGTAACCATATCCTCATTCTTGAAACATTCCTTTCACAATGCTGAAATTGTTTGTCTTGATGAAACGTGAAGAACAATTTAAGTTTGGTGGAGCACAAGTGAAAGCAGAACACCTTAGGTTGGAAGCCGCCCATATCTCACTGTGCACCTTCATGGCACCATTCACATCATTGGCAATAATACATTGTATATACAAAAGACAACACGTCCTATCAGCAGCTGTTTGTCTTTTCTCTGTGATGTCAGTGTTGGCAAGGGGATCAAACGGCTGCTTGTTTAAAAGGATACGTATTCGCGGTAGCAGATTTTTCTTTCTTTGCTTTGGAGTAGCTGCACCATGTAAGACTCTGAGCATCAAAGTAATGGCAAAGAGAGGGTAAGCAGGTAAGAGGCAAAATGTGACAATTGTAAAACACACTGTGCCAAGGCAATATAGTTGTGTTACAGATAAATACAGATCCCTATATATATGAAAACAATGCTCCCAGCAGAGAAAGATCATGTTTGGTGGGTCAAGCAGTAGTCTCAAATGGGATGGAAGAAGCTCAACTCATCTTTACTAGCTGCATCTTTTCACTTGCACCCAGTACACCTTCACATTAGTTTCTTATTTACTCAGCGGCTTTCTTCTGCTGACAAGAGATGTCTGGCCAAGTGAAGACTTAGGTTTGGAGAGAGTCTTCATGAGGGTGACACGTCCAGTCCAGTACTGGGCCCTGTTGCTTGTATGCCCGCACTGTTAAAGCTCAAATGGGCAATAACTTTGTACGGATGCTGCCATTAAACGAGTGCACACCTAGTAATGAAGCTGTGATTCCCATAGCATCCTCCTTTGTGAATTTCTATTGCAGACCCCGTGTTCCCCATGTCATTGCTGGTAAACCACTGGATGCCGGGAATGCTGGATGCCATGTTCCAAGCGACCTTTTTATGTTCTCTTCTCTTATTTTGGTTATGTATCTACCACGGCATCAGACAGGTGATGATGAGCTCCATAAGACGCTGTCCGTTGCACTAAAAAAAATCATCAGTTTGCTTTAAGTGAACCTTTGTTCATTTCTAGAACGAGCGCCGCCTAGTATCCTTCTATGGCCCCAAGGTACTTCTAGTTGGAATGCTGTGGATGGCTGCCTTTGTATTAGCATCGTGGCAGCGCTGCAACCAGCTCAGGGATCCCACGTACAGTTACAAAGTTGACATAAGTGCATTTGACGTAAGTTTTCTTCTCCCACTTTTCTTTCCCAGCAATTCATGTTTTTCCTTCTGCAGGCACTCAAGATATTCTTCTTCACTGTAGGCTCAATGTATTTGCTCTATCTTGTGTACCTTGTCGTTCAAGCCTATACCGAGCTCAGATCCATGCCTTACTTTGGTGAGTTCTTGCCACCCAAAACATGCACCTATGCTGTTCTCAGATGCACTATACCACTAGGGAGAAACCACGCAAGGCTGTGACTGTCACTTCAATTAAAACCTTACATGTTCTGTCAGCTGAAATTTCTATATTGTTTGCAATGAATGGTTTCTGAAAGAAATTGAGGCTGCTGATGCCATTCCAGTGCTCAGCAGCCACAGCAAGTTTGTCCAGATAAAGGTACATTTCCTCTCACCCGGCTGGTGTTTTGTGACCCGAGTGTATCCCGAGTTGTACACTTGAGTAAGGATGAAAGCCTAGCAGCTGCCCCTGAATGTATAAAAGTCAAACAGACACCAAATGTGGCGCAGAAAGCGAAAAGAGTTGACTGCTAGGTAACACTGTTAGTTGAGACGTTATCCTTAAGCAGAGTTAAATATTTTGGTTACAAGTTCATTTTTTATACACCCGGTCTCGCTGCACAACGTATGAGAGCAAGGAGGATGCTTCTGTAGTGCTTCTGCCTCAGATAATGGAAAGGAGATACCAATGTTACCCCAAAAGNAAAAAAAAAAAAAAAAAAGGCCTGCATGTCCCATGCTAAGCAAAAGCTTTGATTGACATGCATCTACATCATGTACATATATGTATGGTGGCAAGGACTACATCGTTAACTTGTCGACAATACGCATGCTTGCAGATGCATGGTGGGCCATGACGCAGTATGCGTTGCAGAACTGCTTCTGACACGCGGGGTTCACACTGGAGTCGGTTGCAAGCCCCAAACTGCCGCAGAGGAAAGCACGGCGAACTGCCTGTTTAGATGAACTGCGTAGCGCTGGTAGTTCTGTTTCTGCGGCCCTGACGTTCAAGCGGTTCGCCAATGCGGATCATGTTTTAGAGTCGTGTACCGGACTAACCGACAAAGAGGTGGTCTCCCAAGTGCTTATGCAATCGGCCTACAGCGACTCTGACACGGCAAACTAGGTTCCCGCTACACCACAGCCATAATCAACAAGGATCCTGCAGGCAGGATTTTTGGCATGGGCTTGCATTAACATCAAGACCATTGCTGAAATTCAAAAGGATGTTACAGCTGGAAGTCGAAAGACCGTAAAGATACCCATTCGGCGCCTTTTCCAACAACAGTAGACAGTAATGAAGCAGTTTTTTGTTGTTGTTTTTTTTCGACTGCCTAATTGTTTCGACGTTCTTTCTTACGATCCCCAGAGAGTCAGAAAAATTGGTCCGCGACCGTACGTCTATCACGCTATTTTTTGGTATATTTGGAGCAGCACATTGAAAACATGCAAGTATTGAAGCATAAAAGTGCATCAATCATTGATGCACAGTGAAGGGAGATATATTAGAGGAAGCAATGTATGGATAAAAAGCCAGTGAACAAGTTTTGCATGCAGTATAGGTGCCAAGGAATGCTTAAAAAAGGATCCCTCATACCACAGCAGCATCTTTATCTTTATTACAGATGTTCGGCTCAAATTCATGACTTCACTGATGCTCATCGTTTTGTCGCTCACCATTTTGATAACTGTGATGAGGTTCGGCATATCAGTTCTCGAAGACAACTTTGTGGCCGAACTGTCGACAAGTTACAACAGTTCTGCCGAGTTCATGTCCTTCTACGGGCTTGTCAATTTTTATTTGTATACCATGGCATACGTGTATTCCCCTCCTCCAAATGCCTTTCTCGGTAAGTCCTCTTTTTGTTCAAAATGTCACAATGCGACAGCAGTTCAGTTGGTGCGTTAGCTTACCCGTCGCACAGAGTATGTCTATCATTACACGGTACAATGTGTTTTATTGGTTCTCCAGTGAAGACATCTTTGTGTGTTAGCTCATGTGACAGGCATACCTTATCAAGTTGCATTCCTGCCAGCCTTTTTCTTACCAATGAGCTCTACGCTTTCTGTCGGCCAATTGTGCAGCACTAGGCTCGAGTGTCCTCATCAATTATCAAAACTTCATTACCACTGACTGTTCTTCGGCACATAGGTTAATAGTCGACCACAATCTTGCCTAACTTGTTACGCTACATAACTGAGATATCCTGGTTATTAGGGCTCGATGGTGTGCTCAAACAAGGGATGAAGGAGGCTATTAGAAAAACGTGAGACCCATAGGGTCGTGCATGAGATCCAGTGAATGTTGTTGCTCAATGAACACTTGGTCCAGCTGCTCAAATATTGATAGTGGTGAAACGAGTAGCTTTGTATTTAAACTGGAAGGTAGAGGGACACTAGGCTTCGTGTTGACCACACAAACATGGCCAGTCGTGGGAGATGTGCATCCTGTATTGAGGGAAAGCCACGTGTGCAGGCACTATGAGTAACGTAATTGACTTTCATTTCTTTTCAGAGTCGCACATTAAAGACAATCCAACATTGTCCATGATCAACGACTCGGATGAAGAAGTCATTTACGGGTAGGTCTCGGTATTATTTGTGACATAGAAGGTGCTGAAAGCAGTGGATTGGTGCCATTTGAAATGCACACTGCACAGTGAAGCAGTTTTTCAACTATGCCTGCAGTTGCCTGACCGAATGTTCATCCATCCTCAGAGCACTTGTTAATGGGTTAATGTTGTTTCTTCTTGCACGAGTCCCATCCAGTGTATTCACAAGTAGGTACTTGACAGCACTTAATTATTTTGAGTCACACAGTGTGCAGCATAAATAGTTGTCGTACTGGTCAGGGGATACTGCTCCAGAAAGACACATTTACTGATGGTACTTGGCACATATCCTGGTGCCAGAAAGAGACCATTTTGGGTCCATAGTTTGCCCCTCATTGCTCCCTTGGCAAATGGCACATATTATGTGCTTCCCTTCCACCATAACAATTCACGCACCAAGGCTATGCTTGTACCACGAGGCGACACCAATGTGTATAGCCCAAGGCTTGACCTTCATGTGATTTATTGGCCACATAGATCTTGTCAGTCTCCATTAGACGCAAGCACAAATGCTGCTTCACGGAGTGGAGGAAGAAGATAGCTTACCAGGAGTACATAGCAAACAGTTCTGCAATCGCTTTAGGACTCGGAAGACTGGATATGGGCACAGAAAGTTGAAATAACAACAAATATTTACTTGAGATTCACAAAGAGATCATTTATGGTGACTACAGCATGGGAAAAAAAGGAACAATGGTAGACGTGAAGTAATTAATGACAAATTTAGCCACGCCCACCCTGTCTCCTCTCTGGCACTATGTTGTTCTATGCGTTTGGGCAGATTCCTTTTCTATCCAGATGTCAGAATGCCCACTTCTTGAATTTCATTCTATGTTACGCACCGATATATTTTTCCAGGTCTAAATCATTGAAAAGTGCCTGTTTTGTAAAACTTGGCAATGGTACCCACATTTTGATTATGTTACATGCTTTTGTTACTTTCTCTCGTACGTCGCTTATATTTGTTGGTTTGATAGTTGTACAGGGTGCACTGCCTTTAAGGCTATTTCTTGCTGTTTGCAGGCACCAGCAGAAAACAAACTGAACTCCAGCAAAGCAACACCAAACATAGGCAACTTTTGTAAAGTGCGCCACATTCCACATGCATCAGTCGGGCTCACAGTGACAGTGAGCTCAAATTGGTTGGAGGCTTTAAGCGATAGACCTCTAGCGATAGACCTTCTAGCGGGTCGCGGCACGTGACTGTCCCGTGATGGTTCCACACGTTTTGTGTGTGTACCATTTTGCTATTATGAGGTCTTCTCCTGCGTCCTTAGTGTTTTCTGTCCGCTGAACTGTTTACCATGTTTCACCGATCTGCCCAAGCGTCTACTCCTTTGCTGTGTACAGAAACTGACGCACAGTCTCGGCCAAAAGTTTTGAGTCGGACATAAATTTGTTATTTCCAAAGGTGATTGCTTAATCATTTTTAGATCCACGCATAAAGCATTTCTTTGATGTGACTGTAAGGAGAATTATGAGCCTTTTTGTATTTTTTATAACTGTTACTGACACGTGAATCAGCTTTGTGCAAATGCTTAATAATTGTGGTGAAATTCTCCTTTTATCTTTTTTTCACAAGCTTGGTAATTCTTCCTGGAATGCTGGACATTAGTTTTTGTGGCATTACCTCACTGACGGCAGCCCAATCTTGACTTATGATTACTTGGAGCTGGTCAACATTGGCTGGGTCTCTGCATGTTGCTCCACCTTTTCAGGATGAAGCACAACTTCCTGGTCACAGACCAAAGATAGGAAAGTTGTTCTTGGAAGACCTTCTTATGCCATGTTTTGTTCTTGACCTTGCTTTGTGGAAGGACAGCGAGCAAGACGAGAGGCAACCACGATTGTTTCACTGTTGGTACGACTCGTGGCAACTCTGTCTTCCGACCAGGAGATTTCCAGATGACCATAAACTGTACGGAGGGCAGCTCGTCAGGAAAATTTGCTTTACCCAGGTCTGGTCTTATGTTCCTTCTTTCTTGGAAATACTGTGAGGCCCTTCATGACAGCATCTGGAATCTTCTGGCTTACAGTGCGTTCAGTCAACTTCTTGCACGTGGGCATATCTTGTATGATGCAGGGCAATGATGATTGCACACATTTCATTGGACATAACCACTGCTGCAAAACACCAAAGCTGATTCCCACAGTCTTTTAAAGCAGCGCTCCCATACCATTTAGTCCAACAGGTAAATTAACATCACTTACATTGTTGCGATTATTTCATTGTTCTGAGGCAACCAGAAGGTCGCTGCAGTGATGTTAGCCCACCACTTCGTGGCAGCCATGAAATACTCAGGGCACAAAGTCCTCCTTCCTCAGTTAGTTTCACACGCAAATTAAGTGTAACTGACTCATAAGTCATATCCTCATAGGAGCCCAATAGTGCAAGTTGCCTGCAGAGCCGCTACCAGTAGCCGACCAGCATCACCATGACTGCCACAAAACTCCCGCTTACCCTCGTGCACAGTCAATTCCTTCCTTTCCTGGTACTCGGCCTCGTCGGTCACACCGTCTCGAGTTGTCGAGCAGTGCGCTATACAATGGAGCAAAGTACTAAATACTACAGTAGGAATAACTTTTGGCCAGGTGTGTAACTGCGCGAGAACCTTTAAGTGGACTCTTGCCTGAAGCACATCTTCTGCTTTCTTGCCATTAGCCAGGACAGCGATTGGCCACAGCTTGATGTGGGTATGGGAGAATGGGCTGTTTCCATTATCAAGTGATGCAGAGCACTTTTGATCTGTCTTTCACAGTGGCCTAAATGTGCTCTTCCAAATGAGGGGATGGATGCGAGAGTGAAGGGGATCTCGGCACCAAGTTTCTACTATATTGGAATGCCAGATGGAGTATAGATGACATGCCATGAGGGACCGTTCCATTCACCCCGAATAGTCCACAAAGTGGGGAGTCTGGACGGCCGCATCAATGCAAGTACAAGTTCAGGGGCATGGCGAGGCACCTCGGTCTCGTTATCCACGCTTCCTCATTGCATGAGGGTGCGACAGTAAAGCCAAGGGTTGGTAACCCACACGTGGTTGCTTGATGAAAGTTAGACGGCACAAGCTTCAGAACTGGGCACACAGAATGACAGCGGTGGCAGAACAGGTAGAATGGGGCCAGCGAGGGACATCCTGGCCAGTTTGTCTGCCAACTCATTATAGGGTATGCCCCAAGGACCAAGGACCCAGGGGAGGATAATACTGTGCACGTGAGGAGGGGTGAGTGTGCAGATGACACACACAAGAGGATGCTGAGAAGGGCTCATCAGGGCTGTCACTATGGAGAGACGACACAATCACTGCGCTGCAGGAGAGCGAGGCCCGCAGGAGTCAATGGCCAGCATCTCTGCTTCAAAAATTGGAGTGTATTCCGGCTGTCTAATAGGTAGGCAAGAGTCTAGCGAAGGGAAGAAGACTCTAGCTCCCGCCTTTTCTCAACGAACAAGCCGTCAGTTGAGATAGTCCGGCCTTTCACTTAAGAAAATTGACAGCAAGGCAGTAAGTGCGGATGTTGTCGTTACGTTGAT
Source organism: Ornithodoros moubata (assembly GCA_029532675.1). Taxonomy (NCBI): domain Eukaryota; kingdom Metazoa; phylum Arthropoda; class Arachnida; order Ixodida; family Argasidae; genus Ornithodoros; species Ornithodoros moubata. The sequence goes on from JARGYV010084124.1 coordinate 18,454, forward strand.
GCCTCTTTCGGAAATGTCCACAGTCGAGATATATGGCCCCACGGGTGGCACGACGACAGGTTTCGGTGAGACGTGAAAGAGGCAGAGGAGCTAGGTTCACGAACAGAAGCTGAGGTGTGCAGTTATTGCATCTGTCTGAGAGGGGGCATAGACGATGTTGAGGAGGGCAATAGTATTGACGTCAGAAAGCGGACACGGTGATGTATCGCATCGGCTCCTTAAGAGGTGCGATTCCTACTTCTGTGGAAAGGGTGTCGTCTGCTGAGTAAGTGGGAACGCTGAGGAACACGACGTTCAAAGTTCTGTGAGGCGGTAGTCCAGCAGCCGAGAGAATAGAATACAGCCAAACTCGAGGATGGGATGGATGGATGCGATGTACAGGTAAATAAGAGCCTCGTGCCGCTTCCCAACTCTGAGGCAGGCTCATCGATGCATGAAAAACATTGCCCGTTCGGCTTTGGCAGCTATGTAGTCCAGGTACTATTGCCAGGACATTTGGTCATTGTAAGGCCCAGGTATTTCAGTGACCACACTTGGGGTGCACAGACCAAGCCCACTTGCAGGTCAATACAGATGTAGCTGTCGAGTGAGAAAGCAGTAACGGCACACTTTTCAGGTACGTGGCACTGTTCGGGTAAACAAGCTTGTCCAAGTATATTTGCAGGGGCCCACATTACTTCACTACCTTCTCATCTTTTCCCATGCTTTGGTCACCTTAAATATTGTTACTGAATCTCAAATAAACATATGCTAGATTTTGAGTTCCTGTAGCCATACTCAGGCTCCTCAGTCATGTAGTAATGTCATGAGTAAAGATATTCACTCACTTAACCTAAATGAAGGCCGGATCATAACAAAGGATTCAAATAAGGGAGCTTTGACACACTGTGATGTCTCGCTTTGCACCTTCTAATGTACACATGGTTTCCTTACTACCTTTTATCACCTACTGTACGAAGAGTTTGGACCCAAAAAATATGTACCCCAGCTTTTACTAATAACCTCAATGCTCTGTTTTCTAACAGCATGCGTTGGTCATGCGCTGGCAGTGTGTCTGCCAGTACATGATTTCCCGTACATTTTATCACCTACTGTACAGAGGTTTGGCCCCCCAAAAAAATATGCACCCCAGTTTCTACTAATGCCCACATTGCCTTGTTTTCTAACAGTCTCTGATCGTGTGCTGGCAGTGTGTCCGCCTATACACGGTTTCCTTACAACCTTTTATCACCTACTGTACATACCTTAAAACATAACAGTTACGCATGATACTCCCACCGAACTGTGTTGTTAAAAGCGCCATAACACAGCATGCCACTGATAAGGGACAACAAAGCGGTACGCTGATCCCAAATGTGACGTGTGCATCTTCTCTTTCATCGTGCCCTACTTGAGGAGTGGAATCGGAGAGCTCCTGATGTGTTTGTCTACCTGAATTAGCGGACCAAAATGTAATTTCTTTTCAAATGTGGCATTCGCTTGAGAGTGAAATGGCCTAGCCGTTAAGGTGACTAAAAGTGGTCTTTTTAGTGACAAAGCATTTCCTATTCAAATACCCTTCCAGGTCAGACAGCGAAGAATGCCTTCTCCATTCTTCTAGATCCAGTCAAGATAAAGAAGAGAGCGACTGAGTTCAGGTGACCCAGCCACATTAACTTTGTTTTCCGACAAATGACAGTCATAGTAATTACTACATACTATACAGTGAACCCCCGTTATTATGACTGGCTTTCTTGGGCCCCATGTGAATTCACCCTGGTGTCATTATTAGGGTCAAACACATGTGTTATCCTCTTCTTGTGATGACAGAAAGCCTTAGAATGACCAAGGGTGTTATTGGCCATGCTCCACAAGGTCTGACTGAGCAGGACCATCAATTTAGTTTAAAAGAGGGGCCTCTCTGAAGGGCACAAAATGGAGCTGTATCAGCAGATAAGCAGATGCCCATGATATATATATATATGCTTAGAAAACAAGTAATAAAACAGCATCACATATACAGTCCTGTTGTTTCTAGCATTGGGCCCTCTTGCTCTTTAGTATCACCATTCACTTTATGATCAAAACCAGTGGTGGTGAACAAACATCAACGAGGGATTGCTGGGCAAACATCCTTTTCTCCAATGTCAAAGCAGTTGACAAATTTGTCCCCTTTTAGTCAACCTTACCAGTAATAACACGTAATGAAAAGCAACTTTGTGAGCAGATATACATAGTTCTTGCTCCCTCTCAAATTAATGTTTTATTTGGTTACAGCCGGACTCTGAAAGGAAGACATACATCTGTCCTTTCCAGTCAACAATTCTTCCCTATATATTTTTTCATTGTGTGTTTTTAGAAAATAAAATAAAATAAACGTGTTTTCAATTGAGCAAGCGATACAAGTCACCTGTTTTTGTCCATTTAAAATATGTTTCGGCACAGTGGACACGTCGAGTTGTTGCTTGTACTGAACCATTTGAACTGCAAAAAAATACAAAAAAGGAACTTCGTTAAACCTATTTCAACAAACCCACTGCACGCATGCTCTTGTCAGCAAATGCATACGTAATGAAAGTCCCAGCTTGAAATTCCCGAGAAGCACCTCGTCTGCATACTCTCATGGCCACAGTTGCCTCGTGGCACTAATAACGAATTAAAAACATGGTGAAGCCTGCCTGTCAGTTTATCGGAACCATTCTTACAGAAGGATTGCTTTTCTTCACATAGGTCCATTTCCCATAGCGAAATTAAAACTTTATATGATATACCAAATTAGCAACGGTTCAAGAGAAACTCTATTCCGTCTTGATAAAATTCTGGGTTTTCTCCAAGTTTGGCCCAGGCTGGGCCCTTTCTGGGCTGGAAAGTTCTCTGAGAATATTCTATGCTGTTTGAGATAAAATCCTGAGAGTTCCTTCTGGAGGTTATGTAACATTTGCTGGGGCCCACCCGTGCACTGTTGACACAGTCTAAATATTTGTCAGTACTCTTATGCTGTGTTATTAACTGAGCCGCCCCCATCTGGGGTAAACCATTTAGAAACAGAGAGGAAACGGAAACTGAGCTTCAATTCAGTATAATCGAGGGGACTGCGTCACTTATTTTCCTAGTTAGTGAGCCAGGAAAGGACCCGAGACTGTGTTGTTGCAGAAAAGGTTAAAGATGCACACAAAAATGAATCACAGGACCCCGTCAAAAGGACGAGGAAGTTAGAAGATGTGTTGGAAGAACTGCATCGAGGCTGCATCATACTTTTCTTCTACTGTTGGTAAACAGATTGTCTCATTTGTTCAGAGTTTTACTGCCTTTACTTATTTGTACTGGGCCAGATCTTGGTTGAACTTACACCAAAGATGCCTCTTCTATCGAATGTAGTCAAATTTAATTTCACTGCTACCGTGTACTGACTACTGCAGTCGTGAAGAGATCAAGTTACCTTATTTCCAATATAGGCCACCTTCTGTTTACAAATACAAGATGTCACTGATGGGCATAGAGCATGCTCAGAAAGAATGCCGTTGTCGTAGTACGTCTTAGTTCCATTGAATAATCCATACAGAACTAAATTTTTGCCCACCAGCGCATCTTACCTCTGCCACATGACAGGGCTGTAAGGTAGGAATGCAGGTTGTAGTAGTGCTCAATACATATCGAGCATAAACCTTGTTAGAGGTCACTGGCAGGTATCGTTAACAGATATGCCACCTCTATTTGTCACTTGGGTACGTTGCATCCTAAGATGCTGCCGTTCTTCTTCTTGTGGCTGATGGACAGCATCCTCAATGGGACCGAGAGTTTTGCTTTACCACACCTTGGCTACATAGCTATATTCTCAGAGTCCTTGGAGAAACATCTCGAAGAGGTGTTCACTCGCATCCATCTAGCAGGTTTCACCATAAAAGCTGAGAAATGCTAGTTAGGCTGTGCTGAGATACAGATGGTTGGAAAAAGCCAGTTGTGTTGTGTCTAATTCTGTAACCGGGTCACTCGTCTGGCTCTTGTCTAGGGTCTCTGGGCTCAGCATTGTTGTGTTGGCCCCACGCTGCCCTTCTCAATGACTGTTGCAAGAGCTCTGTGCAGTGGCTCGATGCAGAGCATTTCTGGGAGCCGTTCACCTCGTCTGGGAGCCAATATTCTCTGGCGGGGGAGGAGCCGTTACGACTGCTGGCATCTCTCTGTCGTCTTCCGCCAGCTGGTCGGCGCCTCGGTCGTCGACAGCGTGCCAGGGGTGAGCAGCGTGATGTGCGTGTGCCAGTGACCTGAGCTGCAGGTGCCACCACCAGATCTGGGCTCACCAAACCATCTTGAAATGAAGCGGCATACCAGACTAAAAAGGAGCCGCTCTGTGAAATGTTGTTGATTGCCACGCGGTCATTCTGTTCGGACACCTTGGAGCTCCCCAGTCTTCTTGTGGTTTTCCAAAGCCCAAAAGCTATCATCATACATTGAATACATGTATCATGTATACATCATACATGCATTTTCTTGCGAAATAAATCTACGTATTCTTCCTTTTTCTCAGTGGCACTCTGTGGGCTTCTCGCTACTTTGGCACGGTGGGCTCTGGTTTAGTTGTGACAAGCTGCGTCACGCATCCATTGCCCAAGTCTTGCCCACCCCGGGACCTCTGATGCTGATCGGAAACTCCACTGTCGAAATATGTGCAAAGCAAAGTGGCCGTTGGATATATCACAAGTTGCCCTTCCCTTAAGAGCAAAACGTGTGAGAGAATGCTTAAGAAGCAAAGTTTCTCATCTGTGCTACATGTCCTCCACAACAGCAGGTATGCAACACATTTTTTAGCTTTTCATTTTTGAAGATTCCTCCTTCTCAGGATACTTACTGTGCCTAAGCTAATTTTCTCCACTTTGTGGTTGAGAGTTACTGCTATTGTCTTACAAATGATATTCAAAATGCAAGTAAATTTTTTAGATTTTCCATAGTTGTTCTGGGACATTTGTATAGCTTCATGAGTTAGAGACTTACCAGGCAAGCCGAATGGAACCTCTTTTTGCATATGCGGCACGACAGAGATGGCAGTTGACACGTTGAACCGTGCAACACATAGAAACAGATCATGCACTCCTCGATGCCTTCAAAACGCTTGTCGATGTTACGCTTCCAGAGAGCCAGACCATCCAATATGGAGCCATTCTGCAATGAGAAGCTACAGTGGCTACAAAGCATTGCCCAGGTGCAACTCGTCTCGTGCACAGTAGCTTCCCAAAAGGCCCTCTGCCAACAAATTTCTTGTCCATTTCACATCAAATGTTTGGGTTCTATTTTGTGACCTTACAAATAGGTTTAATATTTGCATATTTTCTGGCAGACAGAAAGAAAAGAAGCATAGGTGTCAAAAAGAACCTTAATTCTACACAGCCATTCAACGACGTCTGACTGAACTGCGTGATTTCAAACAGAGGTTGCAGAGAAAGCAAAAGCGAGCCCTGACAGTCTTCCCAATATATGCCTCTGTCAAGGAAAGAGGCTGATGAGAAACCTTGTGCAACCAATGCCACTCTCTAGTTTGCATGTCCTTAAACATATTAGTGTCATTAGAAAAGCCATAAAAAAAATGCAATATATGCACCTTTTTTTTTTTTTTTTTACAGAAAATAGAGCAAGTGTATTCCAAGAATCCTCCTCTAAACTTATAATAATAAATATTGTGCAATCTCTCAAAAAATATAATTTTTTTTACAAATATTTTGCCCCACACTTCACCTTTTCTGCCACAAAGTACACGTCGAATGCACACGAAAAATCCTGCACCTCTTAGCTGCACATACAGCAAGCAAAAGGGCTTCAATCTTGGAATGTAGCACTGTTTTGTGAAACTGGGTCGCTGAGTGCACTGCATGCTAGAGTGTTTCACTATTCATGTCTAAGGTGAATCTGTCACACAAAAAATATTAACCTAATTGGAGACAAGCTTGTCTGATTTGAAAGGAAATTGCTTCTGTTGAATCTATGCAAAAACTAATCAGTGAAACAGTACCAGTAGTGTGTACTCCAGCCCTTGCGTAACGATATGTCACAGAAAAAGGACAAACAAGTGGGCAGAGTTTGAACACGAGAAAGTTCATTATGAGCTGCATAGTATGCTGCATGGAACAGAATCTCCACCACAATGCATATTCCAATGTTGCACAGTAATTCCCTTTTTCTCTTTTGTCACCCATGGCTCCTCATTCGAGAAAAAAGGCTTCCCCTCCTTAGGGAGGGAGCTACAACTCCCGAGACACAGCCGTGAAAGCAATATTCTCGTTACGTACCTGGTGGGTTAAAAATGTTGTCAGTTGAAGTAACCAGTGGCGCCACTGCTGATTGCCAACGCCAACCCTGCGCCCGCTCTCGATGGTCACGGCTCCCAACGGATGATTAGTTGGTAGACGCACAATCAGTTCCATGGCTACTCCTTCTATGGTGTGCGTTGCCACCACTTCCCGAGCCACCGGTCGTGCTTTCACCTGAATCAACGTATCCATCCTCAGTGCTGATAACAGTACATAACGAGGGTCGTTGAGGCTTTTTTCGAGCATTTCCCGCAAGCATCCCCAGATACTTTGTGACTCAGGGCTAAAGCCTGCAGCACGTGGGTACGCGCTGCTTTACAATGCCCTTCAGCAAAGTATACTTGTTTTGGGCATTAGTAGAGCTTTCTCTGTAAACCCAGACAGACAACACCCTTCATGATCTGGAACAGGCTGACCCCCATCGCTCGATTAAACCTCTCTTACTTGTCTTAAACCTGTCATGTTTCATCGCATGTTTTGATTGCCTCGAGAAACACCGATTTCATATCAACGCAGAAGGTCATGCACATCCACTTCTAGCCTACGCTGCCAAAAAAATCATCCGCATAATACGTACCAGCTGTAACAACTGTGCATGGGGCCAGTGGATGCAAGTTTATTTCCCACTCATCATTTCTCTGACTTTCTAATTTGAAAAGTCACGACCCTCGCGTGACACTTTCTTTTTGTTCACATTCCAGAGGCTTTTCTGCGTGCCTTTTGTGCCTCTGCATCTTTTCTAGTGAAAGCAATGTATTTGAATCGCATAGCAAGTTGGCATTTCCAGGGCACTACAATTATCCAGACTTTCCAATATAATTAGAACAAGAGCTTTGACTTCATCTCAACCTTCTGCACATCTCCCCTTCTATCATTTCAGACTGTTTTATAGGATCATTGCTCCATAATCTGTACGCAATTTGGCACCAGTGTGCTTATTTTCTACAAAAGTCCCAGTTCCGGACTAAAACAACTGATGGAAACAAATTCTGCCCCTAGCAGAAGTGGGAATGAAGGGTTGGTGACTGGATTAAGTACTAACATGTGGAAGTTGTGGCAGGTTAAGTTGCAAAAGATGTAAGCAAGTAAGTTGTTAATGTGGCGCTGAAGCACTAGAGCTACTCTGAGAGAAGCACTACCATCTAATTGTTGCAGAATCAGCACTCACCAGTGGAATGGAGGAGGTGGTGGCAATGAATAGGAAATGCTGACAGCTATATATAGGGGAATATGCATTTTATTCATGGTTAATGAATGGGGTTCAAGACAGTAGCGTCCCAAAAACTGGTTGTGCCATCCCTCGGACATTGAGGAAGGTGGTCATCGCGGCTTTAAGAACGCAAGAGTCTGGAGTGAACATCAGTGTCTGGAACCGTGCTTCAGACAAAAGTGTAAAACTTGGTGTGCCCCTTGCCCGTTGGATGACTTTGTTGTTGAGCTTTTCAAATCCGTTCCAATTGTTTCAATATCTCCTAGTCGGGTCTCCCATTATGTTTCTCATTGTATCCTGGGACCAAAAGTGGGGACGAGCGTCTTCAGAATGCTCACCCGACGGCAGAATAGCGCACTTGCGTGGTTTAGCATTGCTCACGTTCAAGCACATTTTGCAAATGTGCCATTGCGAGTTGCTTTGTGTATTTTGTTTATGCATACTTTTATAACGAGCACTGAATATAACTGTACTGAAGTAATTTTGACTTTCAAAACATTCTAGCTTCACATTGTTATAATGAGTTTCAACCGTATTTAGCATGTTCAAAGGACCCACCTACTCGGACACTTTAGCAACACACAAATTTAAAAGGAAAAAACTGGACAAACCGTCATATTCTTGAAGGTTACTTCTGCTCTCTGCACAGCCTGAAGCTCACGCGAGCAAATCACTCGGCTCACATATCTCGAAGTGAACCTGAAAGAGGTTTTCTTTCTATTACCACTCCTGTCAGTAATGCCCTATAGGGAGGGCCCTGAGGGTAAAAGAAACAAATTCTTACCTTTCAACATGGTCCATGATCCTCTTGCTTTGACCATTCCACCAGCTCCTGACCAGGGCAGGAAGTTTAGATATGGCGTCCAGGTAAGTCTGACACGCTACGTGCTGAAGCTTGACAGACGTCCAGTCTTCAGCTGTTGGCCAAGGATGGACTCAACATTGCGAGGCGTGTCTTAGAAAAAAAAAAAACCCACCTGCAGGAGTGAAGGCCACAGCCTCAGTGAACATAGTTCTCCCTTTGCCTGGTGATGCTGGCCTTGTCAAGCAAATGTTTTCAGGCATCAGACAGAAGAGGTGTCTCAGGAGGTGAGCTAAAAGGCCCATTTCTTGAAGGTATGCAGCATACTCCGACCTTGCCTTCAATCAAAGTCAGAACAAGCATTTCTCCTCATAGGCTTTTTTTTTCTTTTTCATTCTACATCGTATGCCAAGATGTACCCTGCCAAAAAGTACTGTAAATATCTTCAGCACAACAAACACAGGTTAGGTCATTGCTTTTAAACCCCTGGCTTTTGGTTCCTTTCTTTGTTGCTTCTTTGCTGAGAAACACTGCCTTCCTAACTTGAGGCTTTTACGTGAAAAGGACTGCCACAAATGCAGTCCCACACGTGTGAATGAAAATTAAAATCCTTGTATCGACTGCATCACCCGTGCATTTGCAAAAGGCTTCACTTGCCTGTCTTTAAGTTTTACTCCTGCCTTGGGAGAGATGCATTTTCAACCTATCATTTTTAACCTAGTTTTCCCAAGATAGATATGCCCATCAGGAAAATGGTGTAACAATAATTTGTGACTGGACAACTGTAATCACAGGCAATGCCATGATGGTCGGTCTGTGAACTAATTTTGCCCATCACCCCGACGGTTCTTAACGTGTGCGCAAATTTCAACACACCCTATTCGTACCAGACACCAAATTGCTGGCGTCCTTGCGCACGGTTGGATCTGCAAACTTAGGATGGGAAGGCCAACAGTGATGCTCGTTGTTGGGGTAACATTGACACAGGATGTTGAGCAGAAATAGCAAGCTGTATTCCAGTCCCCAAAGTATAACAACAATGATTAATAATTGGTTGCTTTATGTTGCGAGACAACTGTGAGTCCACAAAGTCAGTCAGGGTGAAGGGAGCTTCAGGTACTGGGGAGACCCATTAATGTCCGGCCTCTGCAATATCTCCCACAGAACTCGCGCACCACGTGCCCGTAAGCTCCCATTTAAAAGGCAAAATCAGAAATTGCTGCAGCTTCCAAAGCATTGCAGAAATGAAAAACTGGTGTTAATGTTTCCATAGCATGACATTACCAAACACAAAAAGGAATAAGCAGGTGACAGTGAGCGCTCGGTTTAAAAAAAAGTGTTTGGAAGTTGCAGCACTCTGTCCAGAAGAAGTTACAAATGCACGTCAATTTGCCAGCTACCTCAGCAGGAGAGGCCCCAAAAAAGAGCAAGAGCTGTGACCAAGACAGCAGGTATCCCAGTGTGTACGTGTAGCTGTCACTTTTTGGCTGTACAATGCAACAGTCTCCAATGTGAAAGTCCAAGAGAAAAGAGTCCACCACATGGCCAGTTTCTTGCAGCATGGACAGCAGGGGTCCTGGGGGAGGCCTACACAAGTCAAGACATAATTCATGTTAACTCAAGTTAAAAGTTCTGTAGTACTTCCACGTCATTGATCGTGACATGTCTCGTCTTCTATTCTTTCTGCTGCCGACAGGGGTAGATTTCCACGAGGTTAAGTTCTTTCTCCACACACTGTGTAACTGAGACTGGCTGGCTGCTCATATACGCAAAATTAGAAGACGTTTTTCCCGTGCCAAAAGTACAGCTTAAATATTACAGTATACAAAGTGCTCGAGAAAGGAAATCTTCCATCTACAGATAAATTGTTCCTGTCTAAACAGAGTCGTTTTTAAGATTTAACTTTTAGAGCATAAGTTGAACAAGTGGAGAAGCAGCTGTATGCATGTTCCTGCATCAGGAAGGCACTTAAGTGGTACAAGTTCTATCCCTGCTTCCACTATCAATGCCTGGCAATTGTGGAACGCGCGGGACACATTTCTGACCCAATGTGTGTCGTGGCCCGGCTGGAAAATGATGCGCAGTAGAAGAGAAATATATATTCGGCAGAGCATGAGACAACTTGTACAGTTACAAGCAAGACCAAATATTTTAATCAAATATTAAGCGAACTGTCACATAGGATGGGCTTAAGTATATCATATAAAAGCAAGAAAGACCTCTTACTGAAAAATTATTACCAAACCGCATTACAAAATACACGTCCTGTGTACATCTATATTTTGGACAGTACAACATATAGCTGTTTCTACTTGTTGTCCTTTGTACACGTGAGGAATGAAAAACAACTGAGTAGTCAATCATTGTCAATCTTTGCAAGACTTTTTTGTGACTAATTTACGGGCCCCTTATACAATCCGTTCTTAGGTCAAGGAACTGAGAGGCCTTAAACATGATAGGTTGAGCCCAGTAGCAGCCTACCAAGCACCCAACGCATAATCGTAAAGCATTGCAAGGTTTGTACCATTTCTGTTCCTCACAAATTTCATTATACAGTTAAAAGTCCTTCACAGCAAACTCGGGGGATCTTGGAAAACACTCGTTGTAAAGGAAACTTTGTTAAAACTTTGTTGAGCAAACTGAAGGAGCAGTGTCTCCAGAGCAGCGGGCAACGTGGCCTGTTTTCCCCTAAATACTGGAACACTAAATGTAGGAGTGATCGCGGGTAAAAATGATAAAGTCCACATTTCCTCCCACTTTCGCTTCAGCGTTTATACAGTGCCGATAATGAATGACGCAGCACACAGCTTGCGGAACAGACTACCGCCGTGCCCACACAACTCGTACCTACAGTGCAAAACATAAGAGCGTCTTTTTTTTACCTCAGTGGGGCTTAAAAAGATTACAATGTGTACGAACCGACTACTTACTGTACCAGTGCCACGAGCTGTCAAAGCGCTTGGGCGCTCACCCTTTTCTAGTGTGATTTCACAAAATTTCAAAAAGGCTTCTACTGGCAATCATCAATCGCGGAAAGCTAGGGGCTTCAATTACGACCACACAAGCTGCTGTGGCAAGTCATTTTGGTTCACGATGGCAAAAAGATGCCAGAGGTCCAAGTCTCTTGGCACATTCACCCCCAAAGACCGTCAACATGGTCTACAGAAGGTACTTTGGGCATCCCAAATGCGATCACCAAAGCCAGAAACAGCGAGCGCGTTACTCACTTTGAAAGGCACACACGCAGCTCATAACCAAAGTTTTCTCTTTACAACTTTGTTGTGAGGGTCCCAAGCTTAGCCCATCGGTCTGAAAAGTTCCTTTGTTATCTTGGTAGTTTTGTTGTAAAAGCATTCATTATAAAGATCACAAACATGCATAGAGCCTTATGAGGCACTGAGCAGACCAAAGACACTTTCATTATTACGGTCTTTTCATTAAAAAGCTGTTGGTTGTAAAGGACTGTAATGCAGGAAATGTGTTGGGAAGATATAACCACAGAGTTTTTACTGAGGCCGACAGTGCGGACAGCCGTCACAGGATTTCGTGCCGCAATGCTCCCAAGCAGAATCTATTCCGCGTTGTCCAAAACTTTTATAAGAAAAAAATAGCATCCTAAAATATTTCTTTTATGAGTGAAATACAAATGTACCTAGATGCTTCTTCCTGACACTTGTGCAACAGTTCGGCATCCACTTTTGCTACTGATGGAATTATCCTGCAAACATATTCAATGGTTTTACTGACAATGATGCAAATTTTTTCCGCTGTTAGACCAGAGGCTAAAAAACGTTGTGTACTTGCTTTTCGAGCACTTTACTGCATCCCAGCTGCACGGCACACGATTTTGATATCATCAACGGCATCAACTTTGACAGGAGAGCATTCAAGGAAGCCTGGTCGTCAGCAGAGCATTCCGTGTACCTGAGGACTTGGGCTTCCGATGCTGATGCCAGAACAGCTGACAGCATAGACAGTAGCATTTCTTGAGAGTCATTCAACGTCCCCTCTGCACCTGGGAGCCCCAAACAAAGTCACTTTGGGGTACACGTGGGCGAGGAGATGTTACCTGTCATCGAGATGAAGCCAGGAAGGAGAACAGAAAATATGCTTTCTGCATAAAATTCTTTCCATTCTGTGACAATGTTTTCGGGAAACTTGCACAAATTCTTCAGCGTTTGATGCTCGTCAATAATGCTCGCAATGCGCAGAAAGAGGGCCAGAAGATCGTAAGCAAAGATGAGCTGACTAGTTGAAAAGACACTGATGCTTTGTTTCCAGTTTAACTTCTGAAATTTGAGCAATGCAAAATGAGGTTAAACAACTTTAGCTTTGTTCGTCTCCTTAGGTCAAACATACATATTTTGAAGAAGGAGATTGTTGCAATATTTATTGACTGCCCATCAGCTCAAGAATGAATGCACAGGGAAGCCATGCTGGAATCGATATTGATGACAGTCGGCTTCTGCCTCACAACTTTCCCCCGGTGGAAGAAAAAGAAAGAGCCAACCTGGCGACTCACATGTCAGACAAGAACACGAGTTGCACAAGACGTGAACAGTTTGGGCGCTTCAACGACGATGGTCGGTCAGCTCAATGACATAATTAACGTCTGACAGATTACGCAGTAAGGCCTAATGTAACGACACATAAGTTTTTGTGCGAGACCATGTTTGCGGAGAGGGACCTACATCCATACGCGGTTGCCCACGTTGAACTGATCATCTCAGTGACGGGCGTCGTAACAGTGGTTGGCTCGAAGTAGCCGGTCGAAGGTGCATTGGCGAGCCAGCTGTCGCCACTCTTCAGTGTGAGATGTAGTGATTCCCAGTGTGGGGTTATGGCCCACGGCGGTTCCTGCCATGCACGAGGCGAAAAAGGCTGCTTCCGGTAGATAGCACCGTTGAGTGATAAGTGAACACAATATATGGAAGTAACGAGTGCCACTTGTCGTCGTGAGTAATATGAGAGCATATCAGAAACTGTGTGGTTGAAGCGCTTTGTGGGGCCTAAGAGCGGTAGGCCAATGTTGATGTGTAAATGACTGAGCACGCCCGGAAGATGCTTTGTAATAGCATCGAAAAATAGAAATCAGCTACTACCATAACTCGTAGGTGCTTGTGGAGCGCCACGATGCAAGATGTCATCGTGGATGAAAACGTTTCCCGACCGTAGTGGAGCAATTTCCCCATATCGAGTAGCATGGCCAGGTGCAACGGTCACCCACCAGAGCCCTTTTGGGAAATCAAGCCCAATCCATTTGAAAGCTTGTTAAGGAGGGTCTAGAGGATGGGCATGGGCAAGGCAGGCAGAAGAGCAGGCACTGGCCTAGTGGAGCATCGTAGTGTACATGCATAGCCAAAAATATTGTCGACGAACACAACTGTGCGTCTTATAGAATATAGGTAACCAGCAATGACGTTTTCGTGAAGCGTGCACAGGATTTGGTTTATGAATGCTTTTGAGGATGACCACAAGAAGCCGGAGACAATTAGGGCTATAGTTTTGTTTGTATAAAATACCATTAGATAGAGTGAAGAACAATGTCCATCATCCGTTCAAGGGTTGCCGGTGCATTAGAAAAGCGCAACTCTTGAATTGCTATAAACCGTATTGTCTATGTCAGCTTTGGCCATAGGGATTTGCCAATATCCAAACCATAGGTCGGGAGAGGGAAAAAGCTCGAGTTTCCAAGAGTATCAAGTGTGTCATCAATTTGGAGCATCAAGTAGACAGACGTCTTTGCACGTGATCTCGTTGAGGCACTGAGAATCTAAACAAAACATGATGTTGCCAACCTTCTGTGTGACCTTGGAGCTGGAGAAGCCCATGGTCAGAGGATGCCTCAAGACACCATGTCTGTCACTTCTTTCTCCATAATGGATGTCTGGGATGCAGATACGCGACACAGACGTTGGGAAAGTGGAGGAGAATTGCTCGTGTAAATATCATGACACGCTTCTTTTGCCACACCCAAGCTGTATTTTCTCAACATCAAAAAAGTGGGAGGAAGATTTCTGTAACTTGAGAAACCCTGCTCTGGCATCAGGACCAAGACATTGACAATCATTACATGAGTAGTGCAAGCAGCAAGGGAGGTAATGGGAGCTCCCAAAGCATTTTCCACAGCGGGTCCATCACAAGGGGTCTTAACTTATCATAAATGGGAACGCAAAGCCAACAAGATTACTCATGTGGCAGCACCAGTATTTACCAACACAGGTACCTTCAACAACAGCACTCACAAGGTTGAGGGGCAAATGAGGAGCTTGCGCTTTGTGCCGTATACACAATCGGCTCCCACTGGACAGTGGCTAGTGCTTTTTCGTTGGGGCTTGATTTTGTGACCAACATCGAGAATGACCTGGAAATGGAGACTATGATCGATGGCAAGTCCGACCAATCGGTCCAGCAACGGGCGGTTGCCGCAGGGGAAGAGATCCCACAGAGTGCTCGAGGACGTCAGCATATGTCAGACGGGCCACTGGCAGAGGACATTTTTCAGTGATTTTTTGTTGTACCATACCATGAAGTGCTGCCACAGTGGGGTCTCCAGAGGCCGATGCAGGTTTCTGGAATGCGGAAGGCAAGGAGGCCTGAACGAGTCCGTTCTTCGCATACAACGTTTCGGATAATGCTGCGAATGGACATTGAAGAGGGTTGTGGCAATGATACCCTGGTGTTCTGTGCCTTTGGAGCTTTTATTACCAACAATTGAAAGACGCCTTCACAGATGCCTTTAGCGATGTGGCGTACCTTGTCGGCTGCAGATATCTCATTGTCGCTCTTGGAACACAGAGACCAACTTCTTCAATGTAAGATATGTAGGTTTCATCGTCACCATGAACGCGTTGAGACAACTGCTCGTCTACGTGGACCTTGCAGTGCGTTAGACGACCAAACAGCTCACGGGTGGGGGAAGAGAAAACGGTTCAGTTTGTGAGGTCTGACTCGTGGTCGAGAAACTGGCTTTTCGCAACGTCAGTGAGGTGGAACACTACGTTCCGTTTTTTTCGCATTGTCACGTTATAGTTGCTAGCCTTTGTGTAGCAGTCAGGCCAATCATAGATGTGCCAATGCCCGATAACTGTGCCAGAAAAGGACTGCGAGTGACGGGGCCATAAAAGCATGGAAGAAACAACAGGCATTAAATAAGGCACTTGTGGATGATTTTGACCAGTGGGATTGTGAATGGGGTGGAATTAATGATAGTCGGTGTTTGCCTCACAATCTAAATGAAAATTAACCTCATCAATAAGGCCTAGCTAACAGAAACCAGCTTGAGCAGTAGCTCCACTCACAATGTGGACTTTCAACTTTACAACTATTGAGGGCCACATATTTAATGCCCTATCGCTAGCTCAGAGCTTCTCTAGATGCGTGCTTAACCAAAAGTTAAAAAAATTGTACGATTACGTGCCTAGCCAGATAACAAGGGATGTTTAGCCCGAACCGAGAAGTAGATGAGTGCACATTAAATGAACCCTCCTCATTTTTCAACCGTACCACGAGATAAGACAAGCTCTCAAGGATGTGCATGGTCCTTGCACTGTGTCCACGGGCCAAGACACTTGAGACACTCACAAAGCACTGCTCTCAGCGCATTATTTGTTCCAGAGAAAACTTGCACGAGCAGAAGTACAAACTTCCTTGCCAAACTTGTTTCTGGCATATTGTCATAAAAGAGATACACTCAAGACAAGCGCACAGTTTCTTACTTGGGCCCTTTGAATCAAGCACAAGAGCCTAGGGGGCTCTTCAGATGCGGAAGGACTGCACGTGTCTTACAGCTTCTTCCTTATCTCGCAGAGACTCACAAAATGCTCCCCGATCAAAGTATCAGTTCGTGGTAAGGCTCACGGCAATACGCTTTATGACATTCTATGCAAGGGTCCTACCTGTATCCACATTGCCAGACTCAGCAAGATAAAGTCCCAGTTGACAGGCTCCAGGGTTTCTGGACACGTGGTCACGACGGCCGCCAGCAACAGACAACACGCGGTAGAAAATTCTTGCTCGTCGTCTGTCAGCGTTGTTGCTTCAGCTCTACAAGACGAAGACACACAAGGGGCTGTTACAAAGACAGTGCCCACACACGTAGTTGTAAGGCTTACTCGTCTCTAAGGTACACGTGTGGATGGGAGCCCCGAATGCCTTGCAGAAAGTAGAGCAGAGAAACCACATCTTCCGGAGCCTTTACACATTCTACTGCTTTTGCTATGAGGGACACCAAGTGGAACGCTTCTGAAAAATTGTTAACCCACTTTTACCGCACAACAACAACAACAACTTTAATGTGTGAGACTCTGTTCTAGTACTGCTGGAGGAAAGACAAAGCTAATTCCAGGCTACTGTTCAAAATGTTCTTTTTGTTGTTTTTTTATTCTTTTTTATTGCGGCTCTATGGCTAACCACTGAAACGCCTAAGCAGAGTGGTCGGACCAATTTCACTCGCTGTGTTGGGAAGTCGGGCTTTTCCCATTCCACATCTGAAAATTTGTAACGCAGGAGTCAGTAATTTAGTACTTATGGAATATACATTTGTCATTTCTTTTACAAACAAAAAAAAATTATGTAATGTGTGCAGCGTGATTACGTACACAATTACACAGTCACGCCGGCCCACGTCACTGCTTCTCCTCAGAAAATCATTGCATGTCAGATATGCTTCCCCCTTACGGGTGCTGCCAATCTCTAGTTGAAGATCAGATCAGCAATGAGTGTTAGTTTGATCCCTGCAGAAGAGGACCACTGGAACCGGATGAAGACAATAGGCACCCATTTGAAAGCACTTTTTGCGAGCCCAATCGTGGTTCATTCATGATATCGACATGAGTGCCGACAGTCAGACACTTTACAGTCCGTTAGAAGATTACAAGCCCGTCTTCTCAATACAGCCTCAATAGAAAAACATACAACATAATGGTCCACAGGATAGACTGTATGTTGCACCCGGTCAACACTCAAAAACGAAAAATCATTGTGACAAAAACCGGCATTTCTTGTTATTTTCCCCCCTCCATACATGTTCCCCGTCAACACCTTGGGACCCCATATGGAGTTGTTCTGTCATTGTCCACCGGAAGTGGCCTTGCCAGCACGTGGCAGGCACCCAAGAAAATGGACAATAGGGGAAAAGGGATCCCCCTCCACGAGTGATTATCCCAACAAGAAACTTATGGGCGGTACATGCCCTGCCACCAGATGTAGGCGGTGCAAAGCAATAACCCCATACGTATTCAATTAAGGTAAGAAGCAAAATAAAGTACAAGTGCCCGCTGCCAAAAGAGGATAGAACCAGGGTACGTCCGGAACATGCATTTTTAATTATACCCCTATGCCGACAAGCTTTTGGGGAAAGAGGCAAAGCTGAAATGAACATTCTGCATAGACTATCACACACACCTTGAAAAACACGTGGAATGAACGTCGACATTAGTCTACTTAGTTACTGTTAGGTCGTTGCCACAGGTCGTTGCCACAAAGACAAATGTCCACTTCAAGTAGCATTTGCCACGCACGCGGCGAAAAGTGTTACGACTGGCTGCGCACCAGCCTCCTTAGAGTCCTTCTTAGCCCCTGAGCTCCCTTTGTACCTTCACAATGGACAGTGCACTGGCTTCGGTCTCAAGGACAAGGAGCCTCCCATGCTACACAAGCACTCCAGGGCACGTCAGCAAGCGAACAACAGAAAGAATGACGAAAGGACAGTTGGAAGTGAAGCGTGTCAATAATCGGGAATAAAGTCTGTTGGTGTTATCAGCAACATCTCCCACCTTATATTGATTCCAATTTCTCTTCCTTTGTAACACTTGCTGTAAAGTTCCATTTTTTCCCCATCATTTACAAAAACAGAAAACCTGAAAACGGAAGCTCTAACTGCAACTTTGCTATGAGTCAAAAAGAAAAAGTAAACGAGAAGAAGAAAGGTAAACAGAGACAAGTTTTTGAGTGTTTCTACATCCCAAATCTCTGCTTCCCAAGCGTACTACCAAGAGAAGAAAGTGAGACTTACTCGCACATCCTTGGCTGGGATCCCAGCACAGCAGACGAGCCAAGCAAACAGAGAACACGTTGCGTTTCTGAGAATCCTGACAATGCGGAAGAAGCACCTGCACCACAGCCATCGTTGCTTCTTTCTCAGTCCTGGTCGAGCAGAGATGAGCCAAGATCATTACATAATAAGCGAGACAAGTCCCGCACGGACTCACAAGCTTTCTTTCCACACTTGTAAATATGAGGAGCAGAGTTGCATGGCATCGGCCTTTGAAACAATCTCCAAAAAATAAGAAAGAGCTTCCAGCCATAGGGGTTCTCCGCAAACAATCCTGGATGGTTAAAAAAGAAATTACCACACAAGTCACAGGCAGTTACAAATAGTCACCTGTCTATGAGTTTATGAAACAGCCTTTCCTCGTGTGCTCGTAAAAATGCACCAAGGACCGACTCGTCCGACACCAGACTCGAACCGTCGTTGGCCGCGTGACCACACTAAGAACAAACCGTTGCAGTGGATGAAGACACAAAGCTGAGAAAAGGAGAACTCACAGAGTTGGATTCCCCTGAAGAAGAAGAAAGGCACTTTGCCAAGAGCAGGAAATCCAAAGCAGACAAAATTTGAGCTTCATACTTTTCTCCCACTGGGCAATGCAGAGCGAGAACACGACCGAGAATGTTCTCCACAACCGTTGCCACCTCTTTCAAGCCAGGAACACAGGCTGTGGAATACTTGCCACAATAACTGCGTGCCACTAGGTACGGTTTCTTATTCCGGACCTTCAAATGGTGTGAAAGGTGATCCTGCAGTTCACAGAATCACTTGTGAAAAAACAAACTAGCCAGTCTCTACTTTGTCTCATAATTTAGGAAATTGGGCTCGTTACATTTCTTTATGTTTGTAGCTTTCGTGCAAGCTCAAAGGTTACCACAGCATTTAGTCGAGAATCACACAAAAATCCTGCGACTTCTTTGCACAAATTATGAAGAGCAGAATTGTATTATGCCATTTATGTGAATCCGCAACACAAAGCTTTCCACAGGTGAATGAGTCTCTTCTGCCACCCTATTGACGGAAGTCGTAATTGTCACGCATAATTCTATGACACTGAGAAGGATTGCAATACCAAAAGGGAATGACGTTCCACCAATCTCTTCCAGTCATCCTCCGAAGGGAGTATCGTCTGCATTACATTCACAAGTATTGTCCAGGACGCAGGATCATCCTTTGCCATTGCATAGCAGATGGTCTCCAGATATGTTGATGCACATTCAATCAACACATTGCTGAAAAAGCAAAAGGCAGGCTTAAGTTACAACAACCCCTGTGCATTACACTGGATATAAAAGCTTCATAATCACCATCCTGCACATTAACTACCAGGAAAGTGTTCTTCAGTTGAGACAGTACACTTTCGATGTAGCAACTCTGCTTTTTGGACCGGTTTATGGGGGGCATCGGAAACAATGGGGATCGAAGCAAGAGGGAAGGAAAAAGACTTGTTGGATGCAGAGTAAATAGTGGCAGCTAGGACTGGAACCCATCCTCGCTGCCAATGATAAGGCAGCACAAGGCCAAATGAGGCATTGCCTCATGGTGCAGCTCATGGCTAACACAGAACCTGGTGAGGAGCATTCACGGTGGGCTGAGCCAGTTCTTCAAAAACCAACACACATGTCAGCTACACGATCCAATTGGCTTCTCAATGGAGCAGGAACACATTGGCAGCACTAGACACTTTCTCCATCAACATCCCTGGCTCCAACTTCCTATTCCCACGGGCCATTTACTGCGACAAAGGTGCGACGGCGGCTCGGTGCCCTCGTGAAAGGCTCCGTGAACGCTTCTTCGGTCTCTTATAAGATCCACACACACACAGACTAAATGCAGCGTCCCATTTACAGTTGTGCCATTTGTACCAAATTAACCATTCAAGAAGTGAAACAATTAACAACGTAACTTTAATTAGAGAAGAATCCCGACACAAATGTGAGGAGGGCAAAGGCTGCGCCAATTACGCTGCTTTCGAGTCTAGCGAGTTGGCTCCACGTTTTTACTGCTCGTCCGATTCCCACATGTAATTTTTTGCCTTTACTTCAGTGGCAATACCCGTGACTGCGGTTAGGAAACGTAACACGAAATGCTGTCGTCCGGTGCAAGCAAAACTCTGTCTTGCCATCAAACCATGGACAGCACTCGGTAAATGACTTACTGTCACTCACGCATTTTTGTGGTTTTCACAGCACGACGGCACCTATTTTCCAAACACTGTAGCTTCTACTATGTTCGCATCCTGGTTCACAGCTGCCAGTCAGTGCTGTTCACAAAAGTATACGCTGTTTTTGCCACTACTGCACATATATGTCTTTGAAAGTAGAATTAGCAAAACAATGAAGCCTCAATGCAAGTTTGCTTACAGGTTGTTACTGTTAGGGAACCAGCTTTCCCTCCACACATCAAATGGTGTCCACTTGCCGAGATAGAGTGCCACAAAGAGTTACAGGGTTTGAACGAACCCCACTTTCCGAGGAAGTTTATAGCCGTTGCCGGCCGAATGTGAGAAGTAGTAGCGCAGACATAATGCATGCCTTGACGGTCGTGACGTCCTAGTTTGTAAGAAGCGAGCATTTGTTGTACCATACCCTGCTCTCAGCTGCCATAGACATCATCATCGTGAGCTTAGCAAGGCATGCAGTAGCCTTCCCTCAGACAAACTATACACTTTGTGGGGCACTTCCCACTCCTTGGTATAACACCAGAGAGATATAAAAGGTAGCTGGGGCTGTTTTCCCCGGGACGATTCTGGGCAGGCAGCTCAACAATAAACCTGGTATATCATGTTTCTTGAAGCCTTTGACTGGCAAGTTAAACCTCAATCTAACCGACTCGAAGGAAATAATTTATCATCAATTATTTCGTTACATTGGAGAAAGAATCTGTGGTGTAATATCGTATTTATTCACATCCTTGTGAAAAACGCAGTAATCTTTTCCTGAGTGGCATTCAGCAAAAAAGGGTTTACACTTTTTTCAAAGATCTCGTAGTGCATTAGCGGTCCACGTGCACTTAAGGGGCCTCGGTGGGGGTGCTCAGCAAGGACTGATGATGTGGCATTAGAGACAAGTAAAAGGAGCACTCCACAGACTGCATGGTGGTTGGTCACCTCTACTTGGAACCCCCCGCATTCCCTTGGGCAACAAACTTCTTCCTTCTCCTCAGTGAGACCTTGTGGTCTTCTTTCAACCCTGGCCGCGCCTTTCAACACGCATATGGAAGCAATTACTACCTCTTAGAAGGTTGCTCAAGGCGTCAGAAAACACGTCCCAACGGGGTGGACAAGGCAAGGTACTCATAGCATTTTTGTTTCTTCAAACCTGTCTCTGAGGCATGTACCAATGCAAGCACCTAAAAGTTCCAATCCCAGTGCTGCAAGTGATTGTTGTGGGTGCACACCTACATTGTTTGTGGCCCGTGAATATTCTCGTCTCAGGTTTCTTCACTCTGGATATGCATCACCAGCCTGCTTGCATTTTAACTATTCTCCCAGTGGACACCTTCTCTGGTAGACACAGCATCACATCCTCCTCGTAGTAGACGACTTTCTGGTGTCTACACATTATGCGAACTTGCTGCCCCAATTCTTTAATTTATCCCTGCAGGGTTGTATACTTTGCGCTCAATTCGTCCCATATCCGCTTGATCACAGTATACGTAACAACGAAGCTCGTTTGACACTGTAAAGATAATATGTACTACACAGAGAATATCAAGAAATGCAAATGTATCATAATCCTCACTTTTTACAGGTACTAATTAATAACCTCTGAAATTCGATACTTGCCAACATGGCCTCCAAGCGTCTGTCTTAAGAATTATGAATGTAAAAGTAAATGTTTGCACAAATGGTGACAAACGTGCCAAGATGGCGAATAACTGAAACAGGTGCGTCGACGACACTACCCTGTCAAGCTCTGCCAAGATAATGATGTAGTGACTTTTGTGAGACGGCAGCGCTGACGCTAACAGAAAAAGAAAAAAAAGGGGAGGAGGTTAGGTAGGCTTCCTAGGAGGTAGGATCCGCGCCAAAAGTCCAAAGTCACAAATCCGCTTTTGATCCCATGTACCATACAAGCAGACGAAACCACAGGTCACAGGGTAAACTGCAACTAGAGTACAAGGACGGGATGTGATTGCGTGTTGAACATTGGTACGACCTTGTATAATGACACGAAAACTCTTAACCTTGACTCGGACAGCCTGCAGTGCCGGGAATTCATGACATGGTGCTTTTCGATAGGTTACAGCATCCTTGTTGGCAATAAACATACCAATATTGTCGAAATCCCCTGGCATTGAGCCTTTTCTTTTTTGCATGCTTGCATTCTCTGAATCCTTCATTAAACTGGGAGTGACATAGAATTTGCCTCTTTCCTAAGGGTACAAAAGTATGTATTCCGTTCAGAAATCACAATTTCTTCGTTAGATTGGGGAAATCGTAAGACCAGACTTCATTAGACCAAGGTTTAATTGTACAGTAAAACCATTTCTATATATGCACCAGGCCCTTGTTTTTGCAAATCTAAAAATTTGCTAGCTTTCATTGTACACAATAGTTTTGTGAAACGAATCAATCGAGCATTTTCCGTCCGCAAAATTTAAGGGCCGCCGATACGTGACGTCTACTCGATCCGCAAGGTTTTAGGGGTGTGAAATTAAGGGGCTTTACAGTGTTGGAAGAGAACAACAACTGGGCTCTCGGACCCTGTCTACCGTTTGGTATGCACAGTACTGCCTGTTCTACTGCACAATCTTGTTTCGTGCACTGGTTCTTACATACAGAGCTCTACACAGTGCTAACCTGCTAGCAAAAGCAACGTGTAATGGCGGCCTCAATCTACCGAGTCTGGAAAGGACAAGCTAGGACCCTCTTTCATTCAAACAGAGAAACTTTCTGTGTGGCGCACTTTCACAGGATGCATCACTGTGTTCGTGGCTTCAAATTAGGGCAAAGAATCACCAGTTCTGGAACACATGGTGCGTTGGGTTTGAAACTGAGCCACAGTTGAGTAGGTCGCTTATTTTAATTATTTTATTAATTTTCGCAAATGGTCCAAAAAACTTGTTTTCAAAATTTTTCGCAGTTCTATATTTTGCAATCTCTCACTGGTTTCTCACCACTGGCCAGACCTATTAAATTATTCGAGACTACACATTTTTGCAAATTTTTTCCATTCGCGAAAATAAGTATATCGGGAATATAAATATGTTTACAGTAGCTTCTGCTCACAATTCAGAAGGCATGTTGGCAGATAAAACAACGATGGCTCGTAAGAACAGAGCTCGTGAAAGTGCTTTCTGTGTCGAGCATTCATTCCTCGTGCTACACGGGAACGTGAGGGCAGATACAGTGGACTGCCAATTCATTCCCACCCAACGCCACTCTGCACTTAATGAAACTGTTTCCTTAAGGCAATTGGGGAGTGTGACATGTCTGTCGAGCACGTGCCAAATGGATCACTAGTTTGCAGAGGGGTTCTTTCAGCCCTTAACAGCGGATGACAGTAAGAGACAATACGAATGCTTCTCACCATTTTGTAGACGATAAGTCCGAAAGGAGCTGAGCATGTATGGAACGGGAGATGTTCCAAAAAGTGCCGCTGTCACCTTCACCCGTGTGCACCATTCTGCGAACGGCCTGCTGCCAGGCATTGCGCACTTTTTCACCCACACCTGTAAGTACAAAAGAAAAGTCAAAGGCTGGGAATATGAAAGGGACAAACCAAAGTCTCAGCCTTTCGACTGAACACGTTGTTTACGATCATCCTTCTCGTGCTTCAACCTTTGAGGGTTTCAGTTAGCAACCAGCAGAGACCATGGGGTACTTTGCTCGCGCTCCTTCATTGGATACTTCCACACTCAGGTCCCACGACTGACATTTTCTTAATATTTCAATTAAACTGTTAGAAAGTAATGGCGAGTGCAGGTAGCCAACAAAAAATGCCCATGTTTGACACACTGTATCTCTGCCAGTGCAGTACTTATGCAATCGCTTTGCAAGCAGCAATAGACGTATCTTCCCGATGTCATATTATGCTATACAGCATGTAACTGCATGAAGATGTAGTAATTATTTATACGTGCTTGGAGTATAACTGTAAGCAAACCCTCGTCATATGTAAGTCGAGTCAGCGCCTAGAGCCTGCAGTTTATCGGAAATTTTTTTTTTCAGAAATCAGAAAATATCTTTGTTTTTCACATTCGTGCGAATTCGGGTGGAAAAATCAGTCGCAGATTACCTGTGCTGACTGACGCGCACAACTTAGTAAGTGGAAGTTCATTATTGACACAGACGGAAAGGTTGCCGTCAGAGTGCCTAAACGTACGTGGTAGGAGTCCATGATCCACTCCGCACATCTCAGCAGTCCTATGAGACGGGGCATTAGGCACGGCACGAGCTTAGAAAAAAATTCCTTGCACACTTCATAATAACATTTTTCTGAGCTCACCTATTTTTCACGGGTGATTTGTGCAAATGGAAGAACGATTCTCACTCGCCTGATGCAGCTGCATTCTGACAGTCAAGAAGAAAAAGCATGTGCACAAGATCTCCGGAAGAGGCCAGACGACCGCAACCCTGGAAATGTTTTTCCAAATTCAATTCCTTCAATCCACATTAGCTTCATATCATACCTGATAGGTAGAAAACAAGGTAAGCGTCACATCGCAAACGAAACTGACGGCCTGCCACAAATCTTTCTTTCCATCCGATTCCAGTATTGCAAATCCCTCCAGTGACTTCTGGA
Source organism: Ornithodoros moubata (assembly GCA_029532675.1). Classification (NCBI taxonomy): domain Eukaryota; kingdom Metazoa; phylum Arthropoda; class Arachnida; order Ixodida; family Argasidae; genus Ornithodoros; species Ornithodoros moubata. Next base: position 43,544 of record JARGYV010084124.1, read on the forward strand.
TTGTACCCAAGACTGCACTCAAATGGTTGGATGAAATCAGTGTGTCTGTAAAGAATAAATTTAATCCATAAATCTCATCACAAAGTGCCTCGGCTACGTTTAAAGGAGATGCAAAATATGGCCGAGGTCAGACGCCGTTGAAAAGAAACCGCTCAATGTGAGCACCCACTTAAAGAAGTATCAAAAGGGAATTTTCCTCGGCAAAATATCCATCATCCTAAAGGATATCATCCTAATTTATCGAGCAGTTCATAAAATCTTTTTGCTCAACAAGCCCATTTCCATTTATGAAATTCGGCAGGCGATCTGTGCCGAGGACCTCGACCTTGGCCCTCGCAAGAAGTGCCGGGCACTGCTCCTCCGACGTCTCTCAAAGGGAATTTCCTCTAAGCTAGAAAGGAAGGAGAGCAAAGCAGTTCAAAGGGGATTGTTCTCTCATCCAATGAGCACGCCCTGGTGGGCAGACATATTTGTTCACGCTTGTTGCGGCCTCCTATCAACCAACCTTTCAACCAATCGCATGCAGGCTGCCTTTTCTAGGCAATACGGCGGTTCAATGAGATCCCGAGAAATTGTACCAATTGTACCTGCTCAGTTTGAGTTTTAACTTAGTTTATATGCATGCATGTCACTATAAATGCATTTTCATGATCTGCTGTTTTTTCTCTTTTTTTGCTATGTCTCGTTCGAGACATATGGCACTGTGGGAGGAGAGCAGCAGTTGCAATGTGGTGCTTCCCTCACCTGTACACTGACTTGGCCGGGTTTCCTTCTAGCATACTCTTAACATTTCTGTGCCGTGCACTGTATGTACACTATGCTCGTATTTCTGGCCCAAAACTGTTGTCATGTCCAGGTATGCTCTAATGAGCCACTCTCGTTGAAGGGTTAGCACGTTTTTCACGTTTCCATTTCACCACATGACGGGACAAAACTACGTATCTTAGCAACACCGAAGTGACACTTCCAAGCCCGAGGACATCTGGATTGCAGCAAGTAACCCCATAATTATAGCCCAAAGTATTGTGCCCAATCTCACGAGTCTTTCCACCTGACCAGGCAGCTCCAACTGTGTCCTCATTCATAATGATGCTTGACACAGGCACACAATGTAATCTTTCAGCTTCTACTAGTTCCACTCGTAGCCTTTTTGACCTATTAACCTGATGGTATTAAAGCTTGCTCACAAATTCCTTGCCCGCTAAAAAATTTCACCGTTTTGAAGAGTTGAACGGCTTCTGTGTCCCAATGCAGTCCAAGTGGTATTTAGCTATACTCGCTGGAAAGCTACTCTCTACACAATTTGTTTGTGATCAAAGCTTGTCTTCTGCCACCAAGATACACAACAAGAGGTTGCCACTTACCACACATGTTTGCTGTACCAATGGCTGCCCTGAGTATCCTCCAAACGTATTCTATGTCAGACGCTTCTGCTGTTGCTGTCGGGATAAGTTGCTTCGCAAGTTCCACAAGTTGTTCCGCGAGCCGTGGAGCTTGCAACCATTTTTTAATTCCCAGCTGACTTTCCCAGCATACCAAGCTTTTCTCTAGGACAACGGCAAATGCTGGTCGTCCTATCTGCACAACGTTCAGTCACAATTCTTTTTTCATAGTGATACTTTACCACTCCTCCCACACAAACTTCAACAATTCAGAACTGACCTCTAGCACAGAATCAAGAAAGATGACAACTTCATCCGGTCTTGCAGATGATGACACGATCAGTAAGCAGTCCACCACGTGGTCTATCATTTCACTTTCACCGTCGTTCTTCGCTTCCAATAGCGGCCGTAAAGTTTCCAGCAACTGAAACGCTGCCGTGTGTTCTGCTACTCTGACAACATTTAATTCTTGTAACAGATCTTCAACAAATGCATCAGAAGATGCCGAATGTAGCATACATGCCAAAACTTGCACGTACGCATCATTTCTGGATGACAGTGCACGCTGCACGGCCACGCTGGCCAGTTTGGTTGTGTAATTTAAAATGCTCAGACAATCTTCTAGAATTGATGGCGGCCTCAGGAGGTGGGGAACCGGCTTTGTCGCTTTGTCCACTCTGCCTTCTTCTGAAGGCAAAGCAATTGTCACCCTTTTCTTTAACTTGGGTTCTGATGGATTATGAATTGCTTTGATGAGCTCAGCAAAGCATCGGATCCATTTGATATTGAGTGGATCGGAAGAGAGTATTTGAAGTCCGACTTTGTAGACGTGGTCCCAGAAGGTGGTGACAATTTCCACGAAAGACGATCGTTGAGAAGGGTCCGTTGAAGTACTCTGCCGTAGGCAGTACGCGTGGAATTCTGCGACGTGGTGATATAACGTTGAAGAGGTGAGACTGCTTTTCGGCCCCATGAGAGACATGTCCAGCAGATTACAAAGCTGAAATTAACCAGCCACCAGTTTTAAGGTTTACTCTTTTTCCAATTGGGGAGATAAATTTCAGCTCTGAATTCAGGTAAAATTCTTTGCTCCACCAGAAGAAATCAGGTCTTATATTTTCTTAATTTGGAGTGTCAAAATCGTGAGTTATATTTCGATGGCCAAATTTATGCCAATTTGAATGGGCGACGGAAGAACGCATTCATTAATAAGAAGAGGTCTATTCGATAGCAGGAAAACACACAAAGTCCTGAGGGCTCATGTTCCATTCTATTAATGTAACATAGTTGAGCATAAGCACAAGGTATTTCTAATTTTAGTACTAGAGAAGCGCAGTTGGCCGAGTAAAAACCAAAATCAATGGACACGAAAGCATGCGTGGGAAGTTGCGACCAACAAAAACAGCATAAAGCAAACATGTATAAGGACTCCGGCGTACTGTCTATGAAAGAGCCTCCATGGTTAGGAAGGTGGAACATAGGTGGAAGACTCAGTCACAAAGCAGCCCATTATTTCGGGCTTGCCCCCAAACATTCTTGGTCTAGGTTGGTTTCCTGCATTTAATGGCTAAAATGTCTATTCAAAATATTTTCTCTCTTCCGCAGCGTCGCTAGTTTCACGAGGTGTGACAAATACGTCGTGGCACGAACGTAGGTTTATGCAGCTTGTCTCCTGATTCACTTTAGTGCACATACTATGCTCCTTCCTGCCTGCTTCCCAAACAAAGAGAACCAGATCTGTTTCGATGGTCAATTATACATTCTACGCGCAAATACAGAACACCACCTCACTAAACCTGAAAGTATTTTAGGAGTGACCGCACCAACCACTCAGGTGCCAATCGTGACACTTCTGCAACGTAACGTACCTAAAAGCCTAAAAAGATAGCACAAAATAGGGGAACTGCCACACATATGAAAGTGATATACTACATCTTTATATAAACAGTTATACCTCAATATAACGCAATGTCCATATAGCAAAATTTCCCAATGCCCGTGGTTAACAACCAGCCAGGAAATCGACAAGTCTGACCCTAGCACTCAATGTGTGCTTTGAAAAGCTACAAAGTTCAAGCCAGTGCAATATTTAGCAAAATACAGGGCACTGTACCCCATACGAAACTTATGGGCCACAATAGGTAGGACGTTCCCCTAACTTCGAGTCCTGCAAGTGTACATTTTGGGGGTACAATTGGGAAGAAATAGGGTTAAACCTGAAACTTTTTAGCTATGGCAATTCATGTTTCGCTGCTGGAAGCAGTTAGTAATGGTTAAAGTGACAACAACACATATGCAGCAGGAAACATTTTTCTCGTCAGGCCGGTGTACAGAGCATTCCCGTGAGAGACTCTAACCATTATGACTTTCCACGGACACTTACTTCCTTCAAGAGTGATTCTCGAACAGCCCTCTTCTCGGGCTCCAGGCTTCGTGTGAGGCTATAGCGAAGGCACTCCATGTACGCCTGCACAATGGCATTTCTCTCCGAAGGAATATTCTCAACTTTGGGATTACACAGGCTGCAAATAGAACAGAAATGCAACGACAAGTCAAAATCAAGCCTTCTATTCCTCCTTGAACCTCCCAGTGTGCTAACAATGTGAGAACAAATCAAAATGTGACTGGACCAATGAGTAATTCCATAGGTAGGCCACAGCTTTCTCTCTATTTATGCCTCTCTTTCTGGTTTACAAAACCATGTCAGATGCTTAAATAAATTCCATGTTTTGCACCAAGTAGAAACGGAGGGTGGAAACTTGCCCTTCACGAAGGCTGGAAAACACGGCCCCGTAGAAGGCAGCGGCGTCTCCGACAACTTCTACGGGAAGAATGCTGAGAAGGGGCAGCAGAATGGGGCAGACGTGAGTAGCGCATCCCATTCCACCTCCCTTGAGGACCCGCCACAGCTGTGGAAGCACCACTTTCCTGGCATTGACGTGTTGCCAGCAATCCTTCCATCACATTCAACAAATGTTGTACACTTCATGGAAATAGGCTCAAAAATAGTCAAACAATATCTACCTATAAGCCAGCACTCAGTAGCGACAAACTTCTGGCTCATCCCAGGCCTCCACCTTAGTTCCCAAAAACTTATCACGACCTCCTTGTTATCAAATGACAACGCTTCTCCCAGTTTTATTGGGCTGTCAGTTAAGCTGCTGTCAATTCACACAGGGCTTGCCAGAATAGCAAAAAAATTGAGCAGTCTTTTGCATTTATGTCAATGCCTCTGGCAGAGGATGAAAAAACATGACCCATGCAACGTGCCAAGGGTAAAGGGTATATTAGGAAAGAGCCACTCTATGGCGGTATTTCTTGCAACTTTACGCCTTGCTAGAGACACTTTTCAGACCAGCAGGAAGAACAAAAGAAATTGAGTATGGTCAAGGCTTCCATATGCCAAATGTGCAAGTTTTAGAGGCCTAGCACCAAACGATTGTTGCAAAATTTAATCCTAGACACGGCAGTAGCACCTAGACTGTCCTAGTGTGTCCTAGACTGTCTGTAGTGGCAAAGTGTTTAGAGGATAGAGAATTATGGATGCACGACCATTGGGTGAGTAGGCCTGGGATGAGGCCCTATTAGGTTGCTCAAAACTAAAATGACCGCACATAGGATGAGTGTCTTCCATTACAAGGCCTGAGCCATTGCGGAGGAGGTTCAACTGATTATGCACAAGAGACACTTACGGGAACAGAAGAGAGGAGTGCCAGTGACGTCTCCCAGATGGCAACCATCACGACGGGCTCTGCCTCGGCCAGAGAGTTCAATGTGACGCGGCTCAGATGCTCGGCGTGCTCCGAGGCTAATTGGGGCACACACTGACACACGCAGGCCATCAGGCCATACCAACACTTGCGCACCTGCATCAACATTTCCCTTCTGGAACACCAAATGCTGCCTTACCAACATTTTTTTTCTTTTCCGTTCTCTAACAATCAGACCCTCTACGCTCTGAAACTGGTTGGTTAAATTATTGTCAAGAATTCCTTTAAATGACTGCAAATGACTTTAAATATTGCTCGGGAGCCCTAAGGACGGTCATCGAGCAACTGGTGGAAACATATATCCTGTGAACCTCCAATTTCTTAACTAAAGAAATGCTGTGGTTACCGTGGCTTCTGGATGCGTGGCGATCTTCCAGAATTTTTCTTCCCCCAACATAACAGACAAGGCACTGGAATCCGGCAGGGGAGACAGACGCTCCACAACTAGTTGTACGGCCTGTAGGGCACAAGCCAAGCAACGCAAATACTTGGCATCCTGTTCTTCTTTCGGAAGATCCCTTGCAAAAGATAAAGGTTGGCAATTTTCTTCATTCTTTTCTCTTTTTTTTGTTTATCTTACTTGGAATCAGGCAGTGATGTTGGGACTTGTACCAGGATCATATCACTGCAGTACTGAAGCACAGCAACGGTTAAACGCAGTGCGTCAGCAGGTACAGAGCGTACAATTCACAAAATAATTGTGCAACAAAATTCCATAAATTTGTCATAAAAAAGTGTACAGAAAAGTGGATTTACAAATGACAAGTGAGGTGTCTTAATTTACAATCCCTTGTACCTAATGCTTCAGCTACTATCACGGCACTCAACAACATTTCACGACTTTTATTTTTCGCATACAATCTCGGAAGAGATGGAAATGGAAGCCGACAATTTTCAGTAGGAAATAAGAAGCACTCCCAACAAGCAGCACCCTAAATTAATTCAACTTTGGTCAACAAATTAAGAATGAGGACAGGAAGCACTCACAGCAAATATTTCTCGAGAAAAGAAAGCGAGGACTCGTGGCTCGTCGGCCGAGGGAAACGCCGCCACAAACGCGGCTCTGGCTGCCAAAGCGGCCGAGGCCAACGGGTCACAGAGCGACAGCAGCCATGCTCCCACCACTGCCTTGGCATAAGGGGCAAGATTACGTTTCGCCTTCAGGCACAGCTGCTCGTGGGCACGTTGTGTCGCTTCTCGCACTCTTCGGTCGTTGTCCTGCGAAAATGGATTCAAAATTGTTGTCACTACCTTTGTGGGAGAAGCAAACAAGACAGAAAAAATTTAAGCCTAACACTAATCAACAAGTCCACACACCAAGGCAAGCTTGTTGTACAGCCTTGGCCAAAAGGGCAGGGCTCCCTTCAACACGTCCACGTCTTTTTCTTTGATGAGGTCCGACAGTTCCTGCAGGGCCTGCAATAAACAATCAAGAAACAGGCTCGTACGCCTCTCATTGTCACGTGCTTGCCTTTGTTCGGCTACGAAGCCATTACAAATGTACCACAACTTGGTACTTCATTCGGACGTTTTTTTTTATCTGATAGCCCTGCCTGCATCGTGAATGCAGTGGCGTTGATCGTAATATGTAATCTATTAACAAAAATTCCTATTTTTCCTGCCTGTCTAGCTGACAATAAAAATACCCTTAGAAAGTGTGCTTAAACATAAGCAGTAGTCTTTGTTCAAAGCTGACAACATTGCTGTACAGGCAACTCTAGGCACAGAACTGTCACCGTCTGTTTCAAACGGGGCTTTCCAACATAAAGTGACACATTTCTTTTGAGGCCTGCATTGAGAAAGAGGCTCCCTGCAAAGTAATTTGAAAGGTAGCCGAGACAAAAAAATTTCATATACACGCTACCATTTGTTCCATTAACGGTACCATTGTTGCCAATAAATCATGAAAATTGAAAAACTGGCGACGTCTTTACAAACTCTATGGCATATACCTGTGGTTCAGCAGTGCCCGTCTGGTGGTACTACCATCGGGCGTGATGCTTCGGACGATACCACCAATGAGTACGCCAAGCCTAATCGCGATGAAACCTTCATTAAAGACGTGAAAGTAGTCACGTTATTGGTATTAGTGATGTAATGATGGATGTGCCATAATAAACTTAAGTTACCAATGATAATAAGTTGCAGAAAACTGGCAGCAGATGATCTTGCCTTCTGCTACGCCTGCTGGTTCTGTTGCGGGACACACGTCACGGATCACTCTTTCTGGTTTGCTATCTTGTGCATTTCTACGTTTGTCGTTTCAGTAACTTTATTTGTGTCTTTTGTTTGCCATTTGTTCTTTCGATTTAACGGGTGCGATGGGCCAGTTAACCACGCTAGGGCGTGTGCAAGTTGTGTCTTGGTATGCCCAGCTTGGAACCGTTACCCTTGTTCCAGGCATCATACAATCGAGTCCAAACGTCACACTGTGCCAAGCTTGGTGTGAGCTGGGTTATCAGAGATGTGCTGTACTTGCCCCTTGCAAAACTGCACGCGCAGCTCAATCATCTTACTTTAGTGCGTGGATGACCTGGAGTTTGTAGGGATGAAAGGAGTTCCCCCCGAGAATGTGGTGCACTGTTGCTGTGTCAATGTCCAACAGACGTGCAACCCTGCGGGCCTCAAAAGAGATGTGGTACTTTATCTTGGAAAGCACTGTACATTGCTCTAAGTGAAAGAAAAGCCCTGTGTTTACGTGACTATCTAACCTTAAGTCTGGTAGTGTTGTCCCTTTTGGTAAGCTTACGAAGGACCAGACGAAAGGCGCCATCTACGCTGGTGTCCACATCATCATTCGTGTTCTGCCCCGTAGGTGGCACGTAGTCGTCTCCCAGGCCATTAAAGCCGACAAACCCCGTGAGTCCACTGGCGGACAGCAGCTCTGCACTCCTGCCACTGCTCGATGGCTACGAAAGAAGAAAAGACGAACCTTTCTCTGGCTTGCGCTCGGTGCCAACAAGGGGTTGCTATCGTGATTTCTGAAGCAATGAAATTAAAGAAATTACATCTTGTATCTGAACAACCGCTGTATAGCGCAACCTCAGTACACATAGCAGAAAAGACCGTGCAGCATAAATGCTTAAAACCTGCAAGGCATGGCCTGGTTGCCACAGAACAGAATGGTGACAAGGATTTGAAGGACAGCACAGTACTGACATGACTAAAATCCCTCTTGCTCTGTCGTCATGACTTATGTATGTCAATCATACCTACCCGCGCATTTCCTTTCGTTCTCTGTGCCTTCTTAGGACCTCCCATAAATCAAGGTGACAGATGAGGAGTGTTGTGATGGTGTGACAGGAGAGATGTGACAGGTGTTTGCAAAGTCGCTAATGCGGCCTCCCTGCAGGTAAACATCAAAAGTGAAAGAATCAAAAGCCTATGGGAAATTTTATCACGCACCTAGTTCACCGAGCCACACATGCTACAAAGACGATTCTGGCCTTCTGGCGGACGTGGCGTAACTTACACATGTGCGTAATCCACCGCATACGTACTTCGCGGTTATACTAATGAAATATTTTGTTATTATTTATTTTATATGGAGATGACGAGTAACTGAAGTGCAAATGTAACGCGCAAGGTTAACACGCTCATACACACATGGGGAGGTAAGAAACGTAAGAAAGAAAGGAGGCGGCACAAAGATCAAAAAGCCGTGGGACCCCTCTGGCGGTCGCATGTGTCAAAACCGCCATTACGTCTTGCCCAAAACGTTCTAGCGTGTTGCGAGGCATGTATTTGTAGGCATGTTTCTACGTGTATGTGATGGAATTAACGAGCGAATCAGCAGCACTGCCTTCGAAGCCTATATTACAAGCCACTGCATCCAAGAAAGGTAGCAGTAACGAAGAAAAAAAAAAGAAAAGCGTTTAGATTAACATCGTAAAACAAGGTAGGTTATTACGCTGGAAATCTGTTGTATTCTGTGTAGCATCCGTTACGCACAAAGGTTTAACAAACCAACCACCCGAGTAGAAGCATCTCGTTTTCCACTAAGCGGCACTGTCTTGTAGAAGCATGTAGGAAATCTCCTTGTAGTTCAGTACAATACCAACGGTACCGCAAAGAAAGCGTCGCCAAGGTAACACTAAACAATCGTGTGGAGGCAGCCAATGCTTGCTTGCATACATGCTGACGTCAGTGGGCAAGATCCCACAACCCCTTGCGTGCTGTGTTGCCACGCTCGCTCCCATTGAAATATCGGCCTAGGGCGTCTCCTTCTTTTCCTACCTCCATGCTAGAAATAGCCATACTCGCAACACGCTAGAACGTTTTGGGCAAGACATAATGGTGGTTTTAACACATGCGACCGCCAGAGGGTTCCCACGGCTTTCTGATCTTTGTGCCGCCGCCTTTTTTAGCCCCGACCCCGAAAGAGTTGGTGGAGTTGGGTCGAGGAGCGCTTTGGGAAAGTCCTAAAAGCCTGTGCCACGTATTATGTCGCTGGCCTAGGCGCGGAGAACATATCTCGGAACTAGATATCACCATATTTGCTTGAACATGTCGGAAGCTGCAGAAGAACCCGATATTATTAGAGGAACAAACGTTGTACGTGCGGTGGTTACGCCCTCTGTTTCTTTGTCGCAAGTACAGGTGAACCTTAGCCCTCACCTTAAGATCATTCCAATGAACAATCAGGTGAAAGAGCTTCAAACGATCATACGAGACAGGTAGACGTTCCCGCTCTCTCTTCTATCAAACTTTGTGCGCTCCCAGAAACGTTTGTGTGAGTAACGTAGTGTAATTTCACCTTTATAGGAATACCAGCCGAAGTGACTTTGTATTTTATGCTGACAGGCTTGTAAGTAATGTTCACTTTTTTCACTCGTTCTTATCTGAGGTGCAGGCAGCGCCAGTTGCTGTTTACCACCTGGCTGTGTATAATAAAATTTCTTAGTTACAATTAGTTTCTCATCCGCAGCAGTTTTGTGCGTACTTCTGCAGGTTAATCGAAATGACTTACAACGTTCAGGCTCGGAAATAGTTGTCACCATGGTGAGAAATAATTATACGTAATCCTTCTCTTCAGAATGCTCAGGATTTCTCGAAAGTGCACACTGCTTGTTACTCGGGTAAAAACATTGTCATCATTTGAGGTGCAAAGCATCACCCCCAGATGAAACTTTAGGGACACAGTGGACGGTTCAATCCATTGCTGTAGGTGGTTGGGAAAGTAAGAACATATACATGTCTTCATTCACCATTTTTGCTTCTTTATGATAGCTTTGAGTACGTAGCGTTCTGTTTCTTTTGCCACCTGATTGGGATTTTTTTAATAAAGCGTGGGCAAGGAACAGAAATAGATCTATGCTGGCGGATGCAAGCGTGGTTGAATGGAATTATGGAATTTTTGTTGTTTGCTGCATGATATGTGTTAATTGAGTGGCTACACTTCCAGGAGAGGGTCCAGTTAGCCCAGCCCATGGAGAGGGCCCTGTAGCTTTTTTCTTCTTCTTCTTCTTTTGTGGACAGTGACTCAATTATAACAAAACTGATGTAAAATTTTGACAAATGAAAGAGAAAAAACATCTGCATCAACAAAACCGATATGGTTCGGGTGCCTAAAAGCAGATGTACGTAACAGATAATTGCGCTACTAGTAATCAAACTTTTTTCCAAAAAGTTTTATGTAATTGATTACTGGTTAGTCGTGTGATATTCGTAGTAATGAGATTCCGAATACTAACGAGTGCACGTTTCCCAGGAACCAACTGTCCCTTGAAATTTGAAGACCACTGTGTTATCTGCTAACTTTTTCCACAACATTGTCTAACCAGAGGTCAGCTGATGCAGTGTTCCTCATGCTCAGTGTATTTTTGAGTGCACTGCCCATTCACGTGGACTCTCTGTCTGTAATCTTAGCTGCACTCAGTAGGTTGTGCCAGGAGTCCCAGCTGCGGCTTTTTCTTTTCTCTCTCTCGGTGCAAGATGCAGGGAGAACACCTGACCCTGGTTAACCGTTGACACTGTTGTGCAATTATAAGCACTGGAGTGAGCGTTCACTGTTGCTGGTAGATGGCAAGAAAGCATGGGAAATTAATGGACAGATATTTTTAGAAGCGACAGCTGCTGAAGTTGAACACTTATGCTTCCCTAATGAAATAAATCGGGCTGACATACTGATTTGGTTTTTTTCATTCTTTTATATTGTGTGTCGAAGCATCCATGTAAGTACAAGATGGCTCAAAATAAAATTCCTTTAGTTTAAAACACCCATTTAATTAATATGTATATATATATATATATATATGGGAACTGAAGTACATAAAAATGAATGCCTTTGCTTGGTCCCTCTAGAAAAATTGTAAAGGCTTAAAAAACGCAGCCCCTGAAGATTTTGTATGGTTTACGCTGGTAGTGGAATCCTCGCGATGATGCCCGTTTGGAGCCGTCTCGTAAAATTTGAAGCTTTGTTACGATTTACTGCAAATTGAGAGACAACACTTGAGGAGCAGCAGTTTTTTAATTGTCATTACATAACCGCAATGAGTAACACAAAATGAATGTATCCATATAAAGTTTTAGTGCACAATATGTCATTGAACATAGAATTTTCATTTCTAAAATGCTTTGTATTCTTATTTGCGATTTAAACCTAGGACTTGTTGTTAGTCCACCCTCTATATATTTGAGCTTTCACTCATCACTCTCACAGCACACTCGCGGTTATATCTATGCATGGCAATGTTGATATACTTCTGTCTGTACTCATTATCTTGGATGCTGAAAGTAATTAATAAAGTAATGTATTACTTTTGTAGACATAACTTTTTTGAAAGCAATTTGTTTCCAACAGGGTAACGTGGGGGAGTGTGCCCAAGGGGAAAGGCAAAGTCTCGTTTTAGGCGCAGAAAATGTGAGTGTAGGCACGAGAACTATGGCACTCTTCGCCGCCATTTTGATACGCATCCTAGTTTGCTGTACTAAGTTTTTGACGCTTTTTTGGTGAATTGTGTTTTTCCACACAAAAGCCAGAGAAGTCAAAATATGGGTGGTAATGTTGAAAAATTGTTGGAGGTTTCCAATTGTTTTAATGATTTCTTGGAATAGATTTTTGTGCACTTTTCTGGAGTCACAAATTTAAATTCCCAAAGGTAATTGAGCACGTGGGGGCACTCGCTTGGGATACGATCCTTGATGAGCGGCATTCGAACAGTGGGCAACAACTTTCTAAGTTGCACACGGCCCGTGCTGTAGTATACTACGGGCCTTTTGCTGTCGTGGCTGGCAGGGCCCACTTAGGTGAACTTGGCTACCCGTGCCACTATGTTTGCATGTGTGTAGGTCGTGTAAAAGCCAAATATGCGCCACCCCAAACACGGTTTCCAAGAATCTGGTTAAACCCCTTTCTTCCCTGGAGACCCTTTGCTCTAAAGAAAGAGGGAGACTGAGAGGCTAGGCAGATGATGACGTCAGCTGTTCAAGGGCATCCGTGCTGGCCCTTGTCATTTTTTAAAACTTATCCACGGGAAGCAAAAGAAAGACAACTGGTGCTTACAATATCCAGACCCCGGAAGTGGTTCACAAGGTGAAGAACGTCGTAGGTTGCTACGCAGATGCAGCAACGTGACGAGATGGTGACAGACGTACGAATGAAACCTACGACCGAACTCGTGAACGGCTGGCGTCATCTTGGCATAAGGAGTTCAAGGATTCCTTTCAAATTGAAGAAAAGAATGCAACTTCTTTTTGACATCTCTTGCAGGCAGCAAGAGAAGGAAAAGCAAGCAGAAGGTAGAATAATAACTGTGGAGGTGCATAAACAGAAGGTGCGATAATTCACGACTTTGTGCACGTTTTGGCCTACAGTGCACTCTGTGTACAGCCAGCGGACGAACCTGAGTAATTCGTGAATCGATCGGGTGCATGTTTCTAGCAGGAAAGTGTTTCACCCGAAAGCTCCCCAATCGTATGCTTGATACCAGTCCAGCACCCCATTTCTCCCCGAATTCTGGTGCAAAAAATTGCGCCCGATTTTTGCAGCCCCAAAACAAAGAATCCTACACGTGCGTTGCTACTAAGCGGCAACTAAGCTCGCTTGTCAAGAATTGAAACGTTTAGGTTGCACAAAATGGAATTGTTTTAACGCTCGGCATGAAGGCAAAAGTGGACGGAAGGAAAGAACCTCCGATCTTGAGGGTAATTGCAGCTTTACTGTTGTACTACTGTGCCGGTACTGGTACCAGTAGTGTCGGTATGAGAAACAAAACAAGGAAAATGATAATGTAGGATAGACACCGGTAAAGCAACGTGCTGGCTACAATGAAACAACAAAATGAGCAAGTTGTTTATGCATATTGTCAAAAACAGGAGAACAAGACAAGGATGGACACCTTAAACGCCTGTCCTCGTCTTGATTGTGAGCCTGGGTCAACTAGGTCTGGGACGTTGAGACGTGGGCTTTAGCTGTGTCGAAGAGGCCGACTGTTGGAAGGCTGCTGGTAATGAGCAGCTACTTTCTCGCAGATTACTCGTTTCTAACGGCAGTCGAGAAGGAAGCTGCGTCTCATAATGGCCACCAATTATGTGCGTGAGCTCTAAAAAGTGACGAAAAGGATGCAATGCAAACAAACACAAGCATCTGATGCACACAATTTGAATACTTGGACAGGACGAAGCATAAAACGGAAGAAAGGAGAGCCATGGTGTGGTGACATCTAACCAAATAAATGGACAAAGATGTTTGGGTTGGTTGTCTGGAGGAGGGGGTGTGTTTGAAGTAGTGCGTCAAGAGGGTGGAAGGGACGACCACAAACTGAGGTGTCATGCTTTGTGGTAGTGGGATCTGCTTCCATAATAATAATGCTTGGTGGGCTTACGAGAGTCTGCCTCCACAGGGCAGCCTGTCAGTGCAAGGCTCCGTATGTGTGCCCAAATGTTGTGGGACCTTGGTGCTAAGTAGGGACATTGTAGAGCAGGCCAAGAGATGAAGCAGTCCATGCTGGATACCTTTGTCTGGCAGTAATGAGAGGCAAAATAATGCTGTGCACCCATATTTGTGCTGCTGTATTGCGATTGAAAATTTATTTATCAGTTATTTGAGGGGGAGTCTCTAAATATGCTCTAGACATTTGAAATAAGATGGACGGGCCGTTGTGTCCATATACGCAGACATTCCTTTGTTCCAGATCCGGCTCGTTGTCGAAGAAGGTCTGAACCAACTCTCTTATTCCGAGTGCTCGGTAGTAACTCCGGTAGGTAAGTCTGTTGGGTTGGGCCCAACGTGAATTGTTCAAGTACTTGTTCTGCCCAGGTTCAGCGTACAATGGTGTTAAGTTCCTGAAAGGAAGCTGTGGCGTGAGCATCGTACGAAGTGGTAACTACTGACATTTGCTCACGTTGTGTGTGCCAAAGAAAAGCCTTATTACATTTGATTTCACTTAGGTAGCAGCAACAAATGCGCTTCTTTTCTCTTATATTGAAACTATCGTGGGACCATTTGTCGCAGGAGAGGCAATGGAGAAGGGCCTACGGGATTGCTGTAGGTCCATACGGATAGGAAAGATCCTGATCCAAAGTGACGAAGATACCCACGAGGCTAGCGTCGTCTACGCAAAGTTCCCCGTAGATATCGCTTCGAGAAAAGTACTCCTCATGTATCCCATCATGAGTAAGTCAGAAATTAATTCTGCTTGTTTGTTTCTGGCTTGTGGTTAAGACTGTCAGCATTGAGGTGCCTTTGAGCACCTTTCTGCTGGACACTCGTGGCTGCCAAATTTTTGCCCGTCAGGGAGCCCTCCTCGGTAATGGGGTGCATCCCAGACACCCCACTGAATCTAAAACCCACAGAGAGAGACGCCGTTTTTGTGCATGTACAAAATGAATTGTTTTTACTACGATACATTTAATATGCTGCACAGTTTTCGTGTACCTAGAGACATTGTATATGCTAGGGGTGTTATATATGAATGGGCAGAAAAGACTGAGGCAACATTGATGAGCATGGATTTTGCATTGTAGCTATGCTTATTTTTCTGAATGGGGGCAGCCTTTTGTGTCTCTTTTGGGCCAAAAGGAGCAGAGCCATGGCCCTCCAGAAGAGCATCACTTAGAGCAGTAGAAATACAATGGCATAGACTCAGGCTGGCTGCTGGATCAACTGACAAGCCTTGATATGGGCTAGTAGTGGCTCATTCTTACTCAGTTCCACAAAAAACCTGACTTGATAAGGAAAGGCTTTGATATGCCTGCTTTTGCTGGCTCTGATCAATGTTTAAAATCAGGATGCGGCACCACCTCTTAAGGTGCTGCCTAATTGATGTCACGTTCTGTCCTGGAACTCTGGACTTTCCATTACCGTGGGAGTTAGTCACACGCACTGTCTCTTGCCATCAGCATTTACAATGGCTGCAGGTGACATCTACTATATCATTTTTGTTCACATCGAAAAAGAGCTCTTTTTAATAACTACTATTTTTGAATTGCTAGAAGGCTGCAACAAAGTACTTTTACGAATGACTCCTGCATTTCAGTGCTCACATTTTCCAGAAGAATATTCCACAAGTTACAAAATTACAAGTTACAAGATTTTATGATAATGCGCAGCGGAACAAATGTAAATAGACTGTTGCATGCAACTAGTGTGCTTTACCGTGCAAATAACAGGAACAAGAGGGCGAACATTGAGTAAACCCTACAAAAAGAAAACTGGATTCCTCATGAACCATATTAGCTCCATACCAAATCAAGCGATCCCGTAGTTTACGAGAAATAAAAGGAAAGATGAGTAACGTCATTTCCGGTTTCGGTCACTCTAGGTATCTTTCGCATTCTCTACGCCAAGCGTCCCGATGACATTCACACTAGATGACATGATCACACGCCGCCACCTACTCTCACGCCATCTATCGCGGCGTCGTTGAGGTTCTTGAAAACTAGGCACAACCTACTAGTGACGCCACGCCGGAGACACCTGCCAAAGATGTGCCTCCGCAGAAAACCTATGATTCGAAAGCCTGTTCTGCGGTTGATTGGAAAGTATTTCACTAAGCGCTTGACCAACTCGTTAGGAACCTTACAAAGCACCGTCGGGTCAATTTCCATTTGCAGTTCTGAAGGCAATAAATGACACGCCGCCGTTGTTTTTTAATTGAGCTCCTCTCGCCAAATGCTTACCCATGGGAGCTGCCATATTCTACCGGGAATGCGTAAACCATGGAGGTAGGAAAGAAAGGAGACGGCACAAAGATCAAAAAGCCGTGGGACCCCTCTGGCGGTCGCATGTGTCAAAACCGCCATTACGTCTTGCCCAAAACATTCTAGCGTGTTGCGAGTACGACTATTTCGAGGCATGTTTCTACGTATCTGTAATGGAATTAACCAGCGAATCAGCAGCAATGCCTTCGAAGCCTACATTACAAGCCACCGCATC
>JARGYV010084125.1:0-15976 GCA_029532675.1 Ornithodoros moubata
TAGATCATGCGGCCCAGAACAGATCTTGCAGCGCGGGGTCCAGTGACAGTTCCGTGCGAGATGGCCAAACCGCTGACACCGATAGCACTGGGCAGTCTTGTTAATGATTCATTGTTAACGGTTTCTAAAAGTCATCTTCCATATTGGGATCACACATCAAGCAATCTCAACGCCACCTGAACTGTAATCGGTCCGTCGATGGGACATTCCGCTCTACTCTGGTTTCTGCACATTCATTCACGGAAGTACACTGACCATTAAACACAGACCTTCCGAGTAACAGTAACTTATGAGCTTTAGGCCCATCAGGCATACGAGTTTGTGGCGCCAGTGCCAATAAGAGCTCGCGCTGTCACAACGTAAATCGTTCGAGAGCAAACGTGAACCTACACCTGCACCGAAGTGTTATTGTAAGTGGTATTGCTCACTGCGTTCACGAGTTTTCGTCTGGCCCCTGATTTTGCAGTGAAAAAAAAGAGCGCAAGTAGTTACTTAGAATACTACTTGTGTTCTGTATATCTACGAAGCTTTGCTCATTTGTTAAGTAATTTTTCAGTTTCTTAGCACGTTCATTTTTTTTTTTTTTTTAGTCCCTCCCTAGACTGGGAACATCGCAGAGAATGAGAACGGGAGACTTCAGTGCGAAGTTCGCAATTCTGGCTCCTGCGCTATAATTTATCCCGTTACCATATTCGAAGGGTGTGTAAGGCCTTTTTTCGCCCGCTTTTCCCGTTCGCTGCACACGGATCTCATTGGGGACACTGCTGCACGAATTTGTGAATAGGCTCAAATACTTCACTGGGTACACTTCTTGACCGATAGAAACAGGGCCGAGAAAAACGGTTGTGTGAATGCAACCTAATACTGCACCAAAATCCCAAAGCCTGTAACGCGGTGTCGCCGTAGCTCGTTTCTTTTTTCTTTTTGCTATTAGGTACCCGTGTGTTCTTTAACGTTCATAATTTTATGCATATGTCTGCGGTATGAATCCTGTCGGTCTATTTGTGACATCTTGCTTCCGAAATCTTACAGGAAGTGAAACGAGAAAGACGTGGAAGTCTATTAGATTTACAAACGAAAGGTATCAGTACCTCCAGAAGATACCTCTTGAAAGGCCCTCCGCTAATACATCAACATGATCTTCTGGCAGGTATAAGAAAGAAAATCAATTCCTGATTGTCTTTCTTAACGAGCACTCGAGGCTGGACTTTTCGGAAATCTCATCAGGTGATTACCCCCTCATCTGCGATCCCTCGCTGCAGGAAGAACACTTTAGTCTTTAGGGAGATCGAAACGCGATTCTTGCCTTTCTTAGCTGCCAGCCGGGAACCTCGTCGACCGACCCGAACTGGGCAATTGGAAATCGATTGCGTCAAAGACATTTCAGTTGATACGTATTGATTGCGTAATTCTGACGTGTGTGGGACTAGCATAATCACGATGCAGCACCCTACTGGGAGATAGTGAGATACTGAAATGGTGCATTCACGCATGACACGCGCTGGGCATTTTTTCTTTTGTTATATATTAATTTCAAACATTGAGTACGTTGGTTGCGGGGGTGATGGTGGCAGTGGTGATAGTGGTGGTTCTTATGTAGTTGTCTCCTTGCCGTAGGGAGCCTCGCTAAGGGTCGATAACGTCATCGCTCACGCAAAGGGACACATGTATCCTAAGCATACTTCAAAGGCAACTACAGTATATTTAATAACTGCGGTATGGACAAAATCTATGGAAGAAAACTTCTGGCCCAAGCCTGAAAATCATAAAACGAAAACCAAGAAGAAGAAAAAAAAAAATCTTACAACACAGCCAGCCATCAGATTCAATCTCACGGCTTTGGGAGAGGGTGTTTTTAAGACTCGAAAAGAGAGAGAGATAGGGGAGAGAGAGAAAACAGCTGCGCGTTTCACGCAGGTGATCCCATCAAGTTTCAAACTATATACCTGTTTCTTCAACTTCTCGTATCATATAGCAGACATAATTGCAGGTGTTATTCATCAATTTGTAGAAGCCAATGACTTGCTTCCCAAGACTACCGAAAGTTCGAATCATACAGTTCGTTTAAGTATGCTAGATAATGGGGAACTAGTTGCCATTGTGTACGTTAATTTCACTAAGGCCTTTGACTAGGTGGTTCATTCTATTTTACTGAGATAAGTAACAAATTTTGGAAATTCTTTCATTCTTAACACACTGGGTCTTGCTGGTTAATTAATGTGTACATATGTTACTTCATGGTAAGTGTGCACTTCTTATATTTTCTAATATGGGTATTTGCAAACGTTGCCGCCACATTCTTGTATTTATGCATCCTAGACTCGGTCCCCTCCTGCAGACGCTCTGGTGTGCTGCAGTATGTATGAACAAAGCAATAAAATATATTTGCGGCCAGCCCCTGGTCTGTTGTTACGTATGGCGTGCTTTAACGCATTCTACGCCATGACACGTTCCCTTCTCTCCTTTTCTTCTTCGAATGCTCGTAGGCAACGCGTGATTGCCGCTTTTCGCTGCTGCATCTATCGCAGATGACATCTGCACAGCCCTCATAATGTTTGCGACGTCTCCGGGGCAATAGCTGATGCGGAGCATTCGCGACAGTACTTTTACTCGTGAGCGCTATCTTTATTCATTTATGTTTGTTTTTGTTTTGTTGCCGCATCCATGCACACACAAGATCAGGAGAACGCAGGCCTCGGTGGCGAAGCCGAATCTCAACAGACGACATTAAAAAGATTCGACGATAAGACGAGTTACCAGAGGGCTGGAAAGAACATATTGAGTCAATGTTGTTCTGATTATTATCGCTTAGTCTGCTTCTTTGCGCTGACGCGCACACATTCTGCTAGGAGATTATTTCAAGTAAGAAATATTAATTGTTCGGATGAAGAAACTTTTTGTGTCTTTTTTGTACAGCTTTCCCAGGATAAATGTTGTGAGCTTACGTGAGACTGAAAGGAAAATAAAAATGATAAACGACGTTTGAAGCGTGTCTCGACGTCCTCTGAGGATTACTTTCAAGCGGGTTTCTCCTCTTGTACTTCGCGGTGAACGAAACCGCCCGCTTTGACATAGCTGTGTTCTAGGTGTTCACTTTGTTTTCACCGTGGTCGTTGAAAGGGAAGAATAAACATTTTTATGCTCGTTGTCGCAGCTCATAAAGCGTATGTAATGCAAAGCAAAGCATTAGCAGAGTATTAATGAATATACGTTAAATTTTCGAAACGTTGAACGTGCAATTCGCACCACAAATGCGTCTAGTTTCTTTTTCTTCTTTTTCCGTGAAAATTCTTTTTTGATTCAGACGTTGTTTCTATGAATCTTCAACATGCAGATTCTGCTCATTCTTATATTGTCCAACCCAAATCCTGATGAACAACCACCTTAGCTTGGCTGTGCGTTTTCCTCTATATTGGCCAGGTTGGTTGCATCATCCAATAACACGTGGTATTCAAAGACCGCGACTGCTCGATCCTTGCAGTCCTTGGCATGTACAGTTGGCGTGCAGTCAGCTTTGCCTTGTCCATTACAAGCTCTCTTGTACTTGTCCACTTACGTTTTGTTCAGTTCCGATAGTGTCTCATCAATTTCCATATTCTGAACGTAGTCGTCGAAATGTTGTTTACCTGATAAGGATTTCGAACTCGACATCTGCATATCCACGCTAATGCCGTAATTCTTAATACGTGTCGTCACAAGGTAGGTTGAGGACAAAAAGAAATTTTTAGGCAAACGTATGCGTTTCGAGAAAAGTCTTGTGATTAAATATACGTGCATAATATACGTGCAGTTGTGAGTATCAGGCACGTCTGTGAGCGTAATTAATGGTCATTGTGACTGTCCTCCAGCCGAGACAGGCATTATTTCACCCATGGACTCTGAAATGAGATTAGGTAAATAAATAAAAAGCCCCTATACGACGTTTGTGCCGTTTGGGGTATTACACTCGCTTCAAATGCACTTATCTCAGCGTGCCTGGCGGTTCTTGGGGCATGACAGGGAGTCCTCTTTCCAGAGTGCAGTGTTGTGTCAGAGATGAGGAAATAAAAACAAAAAAAAAAGTTTTTGAAAAAGTTATTTTAAAAAGAAATAAATTATAGGAACTAGCCAAGGCGTGCCCAAGCGCCAAATTTGGCGAATAAAGTGGACAAGGCCACCCCGGCCGGTAGTTTATACCGAACGAAACTATGGCGCAACCTTAACGAGCTTTACATCTGTTGATTGCCCTTGATACACAAGACGAAAACACCTGTGTCCATCTCTGCGTTCCTCTTTTTTGGCTCTGTCGTCAATAATAATAATAATAATAAATAATAATTGGAGGTTTACGTCGCGATACAGCTCTATCGTCAGGAACGTCGTGTTGAACATTACTATCTATCGAGTTCAAAGTGCGGTTATGTTTGACGAAAATTTTTGTTAGTGCAAGGCCGCAAACTGCCTTGGAGCGAGGTGTTCGTCTTGCTGTCTCGGTCCGTGTCTGTTGTGGCTCCTTGGATTGAATATGTACAACTTATACCAACGGGCCCAAGTTGAAGCTTTGTTGACCCCTATTTCCTTGGCATTTGCACAGGCATTTGATTTCCTTGGCATTTGCACAGGCATTCAAGCCAGATCGGAAGGCTTCGGCAAGGTTATATAATCATTTGACGTAATGGGTCAAATGTGTTCGCTTGATTTGATTCCGATGCTGTGGTGACACTTGATGGCGGCGCTATAGATAACGGTACGAAAAATTCCCTGTCAGTCTTTCGAGCAGCGGAAGGCCCTTCCTCGAACAGAGAGCACAGCGAATCCCTTCCGCGGAAAGATTAAAAAGAATCGAAGAAGAAATAAAAGAATAGGTCGGGATGAAATCGAGGATTGTGGGCTTTCCCGGGAGGATCTAAGTCGCTTGAGTGGAGGCCGTCTCGAGGGGTCTTTGTCAAGAGCTATTGAGGCGTACAGTTCACTGTGATGGTTAGTCCAAGCCAGACTTTCAAATTCAGCTTGTTAATCTCCGAGGGGCATTTAAGGCGGCGGGAGTAGAGGGGTGAAGAACATACTCATGGGGGTTTAACGGCACACTCATTCGAATATGCGAAATTACTAGCCTATAGAGGGTTCACCATAGAGGGAGCGTTACTAGTTATACAATTCCAAACACAACTAGTACGAAGGAAGTCTCCCATCCTGCTACATCCGCCTGTAGGTGATGGCCCATATTTTCCAACTCTTACAGGAACAAGGGAACTGTAGAACGGAACCTACTGCTCTGCAGAAAAAGTAAACATCAAAGTAACGTAAAGAAAAGAAATCGTGGATACAAGAGGGCTCCAGGACAGGCAGCAGCTTTCTTCCAACAACCAGAGAACCGCGCAGGTTCTGACCCAGAAAGAACGCAGTCCCTATGCGAAATATGCACTGTTCTCAACCTTATGCATTTTTCTTCAACTTCCCGTTCTATTATGAAGTAGATCGCTCGGGATAATGGAAAATAGTGTCCGGTTTGATTTGAAAATACCTAGGCAACGATTTGATTTGAAAGAAGCAAGGAACAATCCGCTTGTCCCAAAGGCCAAGCTCGTGTTGTCAACCTCAGTACAATGTAATTAAAAGGAGGAGGATGATTTACTAAAGATCACAGTGGACGGGGCAATAGAATGAACTTACATTACTCTTCAGTGAGAGGCTTACGAATTCATACACACATCGCGAAGGTTATGCAAGACTGTTCTGCACGATCTCAAAGTCAGAATTACTTTTGTTAGCAGCCTTGACAGGTCACCCTAACCGACATTATTGAGCGGATGAGAAAAGCGTGTTCGTGTACGGGAACATCAGGAGCGACATGGTCTTCCACCAATATGTAACTTGTGTAGCGTGCAGGTGCTGTCTACCTCATACTAAACTATAGCGGTGCAGCCTGCGCTGACATCAAGCCCATTATCAAAATGCCATACTCGCCCATTATAAAAATGCGCTGACGTTTCAATCAATATCAAAAGTGATTGCTTGACAGCCCATCATCAACGATAAGAAAGTTCAACGGTGCCACGAGCTTCCGTACTATGGCTACTTGCTGAACACATCAACCTCTGCCTCTCCTATTGATTTGCCCACTGGTTGTATGCCAGAAAGACAACTAATTGACGTACGACTGGAGCACACATGACAATGCGGAAGAAAAAAGACATACTTAGTCGGTCAACATGCTATCATGAGATGGGAGGTCCCCAGGGTCATGTCACGCAGAGATTGGACACTTCCAGTCTTGATTATATATGTGGTTACACAAGCGGTCTTCTACCCAATATGACGTAAGCTACGTCTCTCTTGTTTCGCGGGGTTCTCTCTAGTACGTTATCGTAAGTAACACCGTAAAGTGAACAATTAAAGACCCTCAAGTAACACAGCAAACACTACCATTATTTTGACGCGACACTCTGACATCCTGTATTAGTGAAGTCCGAGACAGCACGTGTGCAGTGGACTGGTAGAGAGTGTGCTGAGCTTTTAAGCGTCTAAAAATTGATCTATCAAATGCACGTAGATGTTGGGTCGCGCGCAATATACAAGAAATGAAAACATAAAGGCCAAGGGACAATGGCAGAAGAGAAATGAAAACAAAATCTTATTCACATTTCTTAATGAATTCAGGGTTGCGTGTAAGTAATTTCACCAGGAAGGAATTATTCTTGTAGACAAGATCAGTGGAGTGAAGCTTTATCTTCAGTTAGCCCACTGTTCTTACGTGTCGCCCAAGGTACAAGATTATATTGTACTTCGGCTCTTCCTGAAGTTACTGATAAGTACGTCACTAATTAATCACCTCCAGGATGTGCGTGTACGTGTCATGTGTAGTATTCATTGTGCACTTTGAACTCTGCCGGTGACAGTCGGTCATCGCAGTCACTTTTCGCTTATCTCCCTGTCACGAATAAACCTTGTGTGCGTGTTTGTGTGTGCGCGTATGTGTCATGATCGTGCCTCATCCTCCATCGCTATGGAATGAAGTACTGCATAACGCCTATAGTGGCGAATCACGTCACTTGCGCCAAAAATTATTTTTTTACTTTTTTGACTTTTTTTTAAATACAATTACTAATAGTTCAGAAAGGAAAGTTTTTCCCATTGAATACACTGCAGAAATCACAAAATATGATCTGCTGCATGAAAACGTAGTTAATCCAAAAAGTGCCCGAAAGGTATACAGTTTTCCCCACATGGTTTGACATTTTCCATATGTATTTACGTACACGTTGATGGGAGTGCTCGATGGTCCCAACAGAAGTTCATGCGATGCCCGCCACTTGTGTAGAGCCGCAGAAGTTCAAAATAAATATTATTTTGTATCATTATGATATTTTATCTGATAATCGACGTGAAATTGCGAACGTATGGAAGCCAAGATCGATAAGTCGTACCGTCATGAGTAGGATTGACGACAGCGTCTACCCGTCTCAGTCCTTACCGCTTCTGGTTTGTATATTGATGTAGCACCACTGAGTACAAAGTCAATTATTGGACTGTTTTCAGCGTGCAGCACAACTGTGCCTAGTTATTTCTAAACTGGCAAGTAAAGCTTGTTGTTGTTTGTGTCTGACCTGGTAACAAATAGCTTAGATGAGCCACCTTCATTCCGAAGTCAGGTTTCACAAAATCGCTATATTTATCACTTTATACGTATATGTAAGCAACAGCAGCATGTATCTATCCTTCGACTTCCCTTATCATTAGGAGCGACAAACATTGTAAACCCAAAATAGCCGACAGAACAAAAATTCCCCGACCACAGTCCAATGTGCGCAGTGAGCTGTTTCCGCCGTAGTTCTGCATGTTTTAGGCGCTGTGCGTAAAGAAACCTTCGAAAGACGAAAGGTGTTGCAATTTTTATTCAACGCAACCGATGAAAAGTTTTACACATTTTCGGCATACGTGTTTGTTTCATGTAGCTCCTTGCTTCCTTGCAAGACTTGGCCATCGCCTACTGAATTTATCAGCAATGTACGTCATCCAGTAAGGAAAATAGTTCCTAGGTCGTTAAGCCTCGACGACGAGCAACGAAAACTTGTGTGTCGTCGAAAACCATATGCTACAGAAGGTGGGAAATATGTACTGTTCTGTAATTTTGCACACGGACTGCACATTCGGCGGTATGTTTGCGAGGGAAAGCGAAACGTTCGGCGCTGTCGCCTGAGGCAGCAAATGCCATAGCTGTTTAATCAGTCAGAGTTTATATATAACTCGTATGTCAACAAAAGGGTATTGCTAGAAAAAAAGAAAGGAAAAGGGTTTAAAAATAAAACAGTTACTTAAAACATGAAATGGAGTCCAATACTCCATACAAACCTCCAGTTAAACAACGTGGGATCAGTCGAGTCCAGTGACCATCCTTGCTGATGCTCACCATCCGAAATTGTGACGCTGACGCCGAAAATCGTTGCAATAAAGCGCATCTCGCGAGGACGGTGTATAGTGTTACCTAATCGAGACTATATTATTCCCGTTTGCGAATCCAGATATTTACTCACTCAGCTGACTAAAAAAAAAAAAGAAAATCAGGGAAGAAAATTTACCAAAAAGTTCTTATTTTGCAACACTGTTCCAACTGTTTGCGACACTACTTTGAACCGAAACTCAGCCCGCGAGGTGTGTCCATCATAAATAAGCATGTTTGAGACTTTGTGTTTGGTTGCCCCTTTTTCGTCATCCTAGTGTCGGGTTCTTCATTGTAGACATGTATTGCCAGGAACAAAGTGAAAGCAGAAAAAAAAAAACGCGGCTAGGAGTAGCTAAGCTAAGCGCGCACATAGATTGTCGCAAACATGTGCCATTATGGGTTGAAATGCGCTCCGATATACACGTCTGTTATTGAGCACCTATTAATTTTCTGTATCGTGTACCAACTGCACCAAGAAGAGCATCAGAGTATTTCAGAAGTAGGATTATTATTATAACTTCCTGTCCTAACTAACAGTCCTGAAAGTAGTATCTCTTCATTAAAGCGGGATATTTTCCTTGCCACTCTTGGCGCTTCGCCGTCAGGCCTCTGCCCTTTGTTTATTCCACAAAATTTTCCATAATCCGCAGCTGTATCTTTCAATACTTCGCCCTCCATCCTACGTATCTCACCGTACTGATCATGCTTTCAAGGTTTTACCTCCTGTTTGTAAAACGCAGTATTTCCTGCAATCTTTCATGTCCCGCACCGCTAAACTGTGGAATAATCTTCCCCCTCATATAGCCACAATTGAAGCGCACGATCAGTTTAAGAGAGCTATCTCTGTCTTCCTTGATTGCACTTGAGTCTTCATCATGTATGTCTCTTTGACAGCACGAGGATCCTCACCCACACATTATCATCATTCGTGCCATCTTCACCAGTGCCTCTATTATCACTGCGAGCGCTGTCCCACAGGTGATCCATAGACTTGACACTTATGCTTTGTTCTGACAGTTAGGATCTTTCGTCTGACACAATGTTTCTATTTTCAGTACTTCTTTGCTTGGTGCATGGTGAGTGTATGTGGGAGTGCACTTGTCGCTAAATTGCATATTCTCCCTTTTTCCTCTTCTCGAATATATATATATATATATAATATATATATATATATATATATATATATATATTTATTTGTATTGTTGTTCTCTTGTGTACCAATCTTGCCGTAATAATATAATAATAATAATAATAACTTCGTGATCCGGTCTTGGATTCACATTGCCACCTGCAACGCCTGTATAGCAGAGGACAGAAAAGCTGAACTGATGCTATTTACAGCTTATTCTACCTAAGGTATAGTCCATAGTCCTGGAGAGCAACGCTCCGACGACTATTTATAGAAGAATAGGTTTGCGTGCTATGGACGTTTCAGAATGTGACGGCAGTGCTCCTAAAAGCAATAGCTCGCATACGACAGTATAAACGCGTGCAGACATCATGTTTTGATAACTGGCAAGTCTGTCACAATGAACGCAGCTTTGCAGCTCGACACAAGAGACAAAAAAGAAATTGAAAATGACACCATCCTTTGTACTGTTCCTTGCGGTAAAATCGCCTTCCCGGGTCACTTCCGTCTGCTCTGGTTCATTTTCCTTTCCATGCACGTCAAACACAGACGATAAAAATATTTGCCGTTTGCTTTCATTTCTCAACGTCTGCTTTTTTTTCCTGAAAGAACTTTGTCACATGGGCACACACCCATTCGCGTGCAGTGTAGACATACAGTGGCGACACGAAGCACGCTTGCGGCTCCGTTCTTCCTCTTTCGAACTACATCCTAACGGCCTACACAACTGTAGCTGACGTTGTCAAGGCAACAGTCTATCCCCTCCTTCGTTTTTCACCTGCCCGCTTTTAAGGAAAAAATTACGCGCCTCGCGCGGCTCGGAAGCTTTTGCCTAACGCTGAGAAGCACATGAGGCCTTGAGCTTTATGAGCTTGAACAGACCTTTATGAGGCGCCAGCGTACGAAATTCAAAGCTACGCAAATACACATGCATCCGTTTCCTGTGCGACGTAATTGTAATTATGCACTGCTAGCACGTGAGAATAATGCAGGCACCACCTTCTCCTTCCTCTTCTTCACCTGTCTTAGACTTTTTCTTCTTCTTTCTCCCGACCGCCAAACGCTCTGGGGTATTAAATTATATTTCTGACATAAAAATCAAAATCGTAAACTGGTAACGTGTATAAATTGCTGCGCCTCATTTACACGCCCAGTGTGTTTAAAATATGCAATCGTGTATGTTTGTTGCGTAAAGAGTAATTCATTATTGTCTGACTGCCCATACTGTTATATCACTATCGAAGGACGGTACTAGCGGACATAGCGAGCAGCACAGTGCCACTATTTGACATTGACGTCGTGGAAAAGTTTGTGCAATTCCTTAAAAAAAAAGAAAGAAAGAAAAGAAAAGGACAAGAAAAACGTGTTGCGAGGTTGTCAGAAGGGAGAAAATGAAAACAGATAAAAGAAGCGAACCGAGAAACTGAGAGCAGCACTGACAATTCAGCTTCTTCTTCTTCTACCTCCACCTTTCTGGCCACTAGCCACGGCGGCGTTTGGCCACGGATTCGGGTGGGTATTGGTAAGTTAGAAGCGGGCTGTGGCCATTAAGAAGTGGTATAGAGGGCTTTCGATATCTTTTTCATAGTGCCCTAGGTGTAGCTTTCCAAATGAGAGAATGGATGCGAGGGTCAAGGGGATGCCGTGCCGGAGACACGAGGCTTGTAGTACATTGGAACGCCAGACGGAAAATAGACGACATTCCAGCAGAAAGTCGGGGACCGTTTCACTCACACCGCACGGTGAAAAAGTGGGGAGTCACGACCACAGCGATGCAAGTAAAAGTTCAGGGGCATGGCGACCTGGAGCAGCAGATCCCCTAGTGGGGATCACCCGCTCCAGTTTTTTTTCAGTTAGAACTAACTAACTAACTAGGGGCATGGCGAGGCATCTCAGTCTCGTGATCCACACTTCTTCACTGCGTCAGGAACAGGACTGCGGGCGCCAGGGAAGGGCTAAGTGTTTATAACCGGCACTATGTTGCTTGATGGAATGATTCTTGTTTCACTAAAGTTTCAAAATCGACGTTTCTGTACGAAACTGTCCCTTGAACCCTTTAAATCCGCTTGTATTACCAGCCTACCACTTTATAGTACCTTTAACGAAAGCACCGTTACAATGTGTTTCCGTGTGGTCTGGTCAAGTCCCCATAGGGATAATGTAATTTTCTAACATATACAACGAATTCGTTGTAGTCGAAGTTCTGTATGACGAACATACCGAAACAACGAAGCGATTTTGGGGTCTCTTCAGCTCAAACATCAACTCTTAAAATGAAGTTTTGCGTCAGAAAGCACAGTTAAAGAGGTCAGCGATCAATGCGCTAGGCGCCTCGTGTACTGACTATCTTTTGGAGTTGTCCTTCGGCTTTTCTCTGCCTCTCCTCACAGAAAGCCCCTTCAGAACCCCCTGCTTTACAGACTTGTTGAAGCAAACGGAGAACAATGACAGTTTTATTGCCTTTGGGATTTCGGTGATTGTCAGTTTACTGTACCAGATTCAAGAAAACGGGTCGCTTCTGTCTAGGTTCATGAACTCTACCACAAAAGAGTGTGGAACTTGCATTGACTCGACTAGCATGTCGTCGTGTACAAGCTGTACTGAAGAACTTCGAGCAGTTTGTTTGCGACATGCCGCACGATGGCGCACTCCTTGGCAATCGTTTCTTTTTCTGTTTTCTTTTTTTATTCTCTATGTGTAGATGTCAACAGATGATCGTGATTATCGAGTTTCTTCTTTCATCATGCAGCTAGGGCTTCACCGGCTCGTAGACACTAAAAACATGCCAACTATGTTGATATACGTACAAATACGCGCAATGGAATTATGACCAAGCTTTCTTCATTCGTACTCATTAGTACGAAACGAAGTCGTTTTAGGGCCCATCCTCTGTAAAGAACTTACCTTTACAACGATTTTTTTTTTTTTTTTTTTTTAGCGGTCTCCTGAATTTCCTTGTAAAGAAGTCTGACTCTTTTGCGACGATATTCTGCTTGTGTCGTTACTTATATCTTTTGTCATTTTCTCATTTGTCATAGTAAACAAACGTAGAGTACGTTGAGTGACCAGTATTATGCGAGCGGAAGTACCGCTCCACACTCTTAGACATTCCGAAAGAAACGGGTAATTTGCAGGAGAAGGGGAATATGAGAAATGAGGAAACTTTCGCGTTTTACACCCACGAGCCTTCACCTCGAGGCTGCTCTACTACAACAACTGCTGCACTACTGCGCTTCAAGCACAACAAAATGTTCGGTTATACCCTATCCAGGAAGAATTTAAGTTGCGCGTTGCCAGAAAGCCGTAGATGCACGTGCCGGCAACGTAAAAGTGGAACTCTCTAAAGTACTACCAACGTGTAGATATACTCCTTTAGGGCCTGCTGACATGACCGTAGCGGCTTCTATAGTTCTTTTTGGCCCTGGTTGTATCACAAGGCTATAGTCTTGTGATTACACTTTTAGACGCAAGCCTGGATGTATTTAGAGATCGTTCTACGGAATGTCTGGTCTTTTTTTTTTTTTTTTTTGTCATTGGAATTTGGTCATGTAAACGAGAGATTATACGGTACTACGTGTGTGTGTGAACAACGTCACATTCCATTCACTAATATTCTTTGTTCGCTTCATATGGTCTGCTTGGTTGATTGCTCGTTTGAGCCGTTCATCACTTATTCTTTTAATTGAATAACATGTAAAAAAAAGGAGAGTGGAGCCATTAAGCGCATGCAACCAGACCGCGTGTCATAACGCAGCGAACCGAGAGACATTACGAAAAAACAACACACTGCCGTCGGCAACACGTTAGTTTGCACTGTTGCGGCAGGCAAATCAGAAACACCCCGACAAACCCAAATGTGCACAGTCATTAACCATCCAATCTGGAGACCGTTGTGATAAACAGCACGAGAGCCGCGCTTGGTTGAGTCAACTTTGTACATGTAATTTCAGGAAGACACGCTTGTAATGTATACCTCGGCTTGCTATAATCACCATAGCAATGGAACCTCTGCATGCAGCAGCACAACAGAGGAAAAGGCAATAATCCGTCTTGTTACAGAAGTAATAATTCACATCTTCCGGGCACACGTATTCGTACACAGACCTTTATTTACTTGCTGCAGGAACGGGAACGCTAATTGGATTGCACGATTTCTCTCGTCTAATGGTCTCTGTCTTTCGATACCACGACGCTTCGTCGAGCACTTACGTCAGAAATAATTTCGTGGGTCCTGCGCTCTTCGATGTCCATTTCTCCGACACTTGTTGATAGTTAGGCGAAGAAATGCCTCCCGAAAGTCACTGTTGTTTAATGCATAAATTAATGGGTTGATCGTGGAGTTGATCCAGCCAAGCCAGACCAGGCAACTGGAAGCCACGTTGGGCAAGCTGCATGCGTCGCAGAATGGTTCGATAACGTAGGCTGTGAAAAAGGGCAGCCAGCATATGACGAAGCCACCGACGACTAAAGCTAGAGATTTGGCGACCCGACGTTCCCTTTGGAAGGCTGCCCGCTCGTAGCCTTCTCGACGCCTCCAATGCTGCGCCTTCTGGGACATTGTGTTACCTGGAAACCTTCACAGAAAAGAAAAACGAGAAAGAAAACATTTATTATGAGTACGCACTGGCATCCACGAATACGAGAGGTATCCAATGAAAAGGAAGAAAAATTAAGAAAACAGAGGTTTGTATGCCCTATCTTTTCACTCTGCCTGCTACACTCCCGTAGAACAACCTCTCTTCGGTGTCTTAGTTTCCGCGGTATAATGACGGTTCAGAGACCGTAACGCCTCGCGCATTATTACTAAGTAGCAGTTCTGTACATCCTGCGGCCAGTGACGACCGCCGCTGACAATGTTCGATGACGACGAAGTGGTTACTAGCTCATGCGCCTATGGGCAGTCAGTTAAGCTTCAAGCTCTTCGGCCAACGGTCACCAACGCCGCTTCTTCTAGCCCGCCCATATGTAGGGGAGCATCTTCGACCGCAACTAGCGGAGATACGTTCATGAGAACGGTCGTAAATGGCTAGAATCAGAGCAGATGGATCGCAAACTACTGCCGTCCTTGAGCTCCCCACATTTCACTATAGCGTGATTATTTTTAAAATCTGAACGGCCAAACCTCTCATTTCTTTTTAATCATCCTGCTGTAAAAGCTTCGGTGACATTCCAAAACGCACGTCCCCATTAGCGAATTATCAAACCCGTCTCATGGCTTACAGATCTGTTTGCCCCGTTGACATCGTGCTATCGGCATAATGCACTCGCATCATTTACTATCTTATGTTTTATATGCAGTGTTTTCTTTCTTTTAATTTCATTCACCATGTTTGTTTATTTCTTTTTCCTTGATTTGCCGCTGGGTACCGTCGACCATCATATAGTAGCGTCGTGGACTACTTAATGAGGTATAAAATAAAGAAAAGTAAATAAATCCCCAAAAGAGGAGGCACCTGGTAACCAAATGAGAAAAAAGAAAAAAGGAAAGAAAAAGGTGGCAACGTGTAGCTGGACGTGTTGTGTGTGGTGCCATATCATAAATTATTGAGCCGTGTTAAAGGAGCACAACTTTGTCGCATGATACCCCTTGTGCTTTATTTTCATGTCTGCTATCTTCTTTGCAAGGACCAAGCCAGGCCTTAGTTTAAGTCTAACTAATATTACTGTTGGTGGTGTTAATCGTCTGTGGCACGGTGACATGCACCATGTCAACGTGACTAAACGGTGGCGTTGTGACGGTCGTGACGGTTGTGTATTGGGAACGGTTAATGCTTGTGCTGTGTGCTATTTGCAGCTTGCTGTAGAAGAGGTAAATTGACAGGCGGTCTGTAGGGCAGCAAAGAGCAGCACGGGAGAACTAGGATGCAGTTGCGGTAGTTTTGTTTGTTTCTTTGGTTTTATTAGAGCTTAAGGAGATAACATGTTTGCTTACGTCATTCTTTTGTAACCGTAACTGAACTATTTGTAGGAATCTAGGTTTTATTTCATAATTCAACAGATATCGCAATTCTGGCAGTGCAGGTCAATTTGATTGGCCCACAAAAGGTTTAAACACCAATATTTTGTATACAGGGTGTCCATGCTAAGTGTGAACAGATTTTTCATAAATCGGGTAATTATTATTTTTAAATGCAATCAACGGTGATATGTTCTATGCAAGAGGGCTCGTTCTTTGAGGCACCAGGCGGCCTCCATTAACGATGTCCTAGTTAATTTTCACTAATTAACTTTTTAATTATGAAAGATAGCGGTATGGTTCCAATGTAACATTTGTTGATGTTGCTTCCCTGAGGTTATAGCTTTTTTCAGAATCGACATCGGCCTACTGGGTCAGCCGCAATGTCCACTCGAAAAACGTCTATTTTTTTCTTTCTCTTGTTGATGTCGCTTCCGAAGACGCGCGGATTGCCCTCACTCTCTATTGC
>JARGYV010084132.1:0-15641 GCA_029532675.1 Ornithodoros moubata
AATTCGTCGCTATTCCATAATGGAACATTCACTCGATGACTGGCCAAAGCTTTGCTAGAAGACGTCACGTGCTTTCGAATATAGGCCTCGTTTGCATTCTCGCAGAAGCTCATCCCGTAACTATCGAAGAAGAGTTGGTGCGTCGTGGTATTAGGCAAGTTACCCAGAACGAAAGTTCCCCTGACTCCGCGTTCTTTCAGTACGCGCTGGAACATGTACAGAAGAAACGGCAAGGCGGCGTTGTCCTTCACATTGTCTTCAGCTACATGTGGACCGTACCCTCTTCCAGAATGGTCGGCTCTTATGGTCAGGTTGAATTGCGCAGCTAGGCAGTCGCTATGGTTCTTGTACGCACTCTTAGTCTCGGTGCTCCACCAGTCTCGAATGGCGTTGTGGTTGTCAAACATGGATCCGTGACCTGGGACAATCAGAAAGTTGTTCTGCTGCGTGATCTACGACCAGACACTTCTCTACAGAAAACACGTACGACTCTTGCTCAAATCGTTGATCGGTGGCTGCCTAACCAAAACTACACACGGATAGACTTTATGCAATGAACTATAAGAGCACAAACCTGTTACGACGCCAAGAAGCTCTCGAGCCACACTCCTGAGTACCCTCGGAATATGCAGCGGTGTCTCCACGCATTCAAAGCCCATCGGCTCCGCAAACAGACCCATCGGGATGTACATAATGTTGTTCGACGGATCGTACGCAGGAGACACATCAAACACGGATCCTAACCACCCCGGCTGGCTCGTGTTGTAGAGCAACTGGTGGAAACGGTGGGTCACATGAATACTCTTGGCGTCCATGAAGCTTCGCAGCAGGTTTCCAACGGGCACATCTTGGACCGACTCGTAGAAAACATTCCTTTTCTCTTCGTTGCTTACCCAACTGGGTAGGAAGAAGGCAAACTTAAGACGCCTCACCTTATCGAGAGCTATGGCGACATCACGGCTGTTCATCCACTCTATGTCATCTATGGAATTTGCTAACAGGTCCTTCAGACCATCGAGAATAGAACGAAGTTGGAGAACGCTATGTTCCTTCAAGAACAAATCATTGTACATCGCAAGAAAGACGAAAGGCATAGAGTCTTCCATCATCCGGAGACATACGCGCCAACGAGGAAGTTCTTGCACGACTCCCGTCAGTATACGGCCATAGAACTTGGCGACGTCACCTTCTGTCGACGGTGGTAGAAGCAAAGAAAACATTAGCGTAGCTTTAAAACCGAGGTAATTAATAATCGTTCGTCGCTGTCTGTTGTCGAGGATGGTCGCCAGTTTCCTGAGGTATCTTATGTTCTTCACTAGGATTACTTCTTCGCGACGCACCGGGCGTACCTTCTGGAAGGTGCTATTGAGGAAAATCAGCCACTGGAACTTTCGACAATGTGGCAAGTCAGACACTGGTAGCTTTACGTAAAGATGAAGTTTTTCTTCGGGTGTTGGTGAAGGAAAGAGAGCCTGGGATATCTCGTCTTCCAAACCCAGGACAGCAGAACCTAGCATGTCAGAGAGCGCGATGTTGTCCAGCTTGTCGAATGCTTTCCGAACTAAGTTTTCGTACCTCGACAGTTCGTGTTCGGTGCTGAAGAACTGGTTTCTCCGAACGACTTCTCGCGAGGGTTCGTCGACGGCGATCATAAAAGCAGTAAGGTTCGCCGGGTCTCTCTCGACCCCAACGGAAATCAGCGGGAAAAGACCAAGTCGGGATCCCAGGGCTCCGGCCACGATCTCTATCTGTGATGCATTGATATCAACAGTAGCAACAGGCCATTCCGAAAGGTGCAGTAATTCGAGCGCTTCCTTAAGAGGTTGCAGACCCCTGTCGTTCAGTTTGTCCGCTTCCATGCAAGCGTTCCTCAACAGGGCTGCTTTCACGTCGCTGGAAACGACGCTGAACGCAACAGAACTCGACGCGACCTTGTTAAGCACAGTTCGTACTGCGTCTTCTAATCGGTTCTCGATGTATTCAACGAGAAGTGTTCGGTACGAGATGAATTCTCCACCTTTTGGTATCGGATTCTGCTCTGCCCAATTGGCACAGATGTATTCGTAGAAATCTTCGCACGGGTTCAAAAGCGGATCAACCAAACTTGCCAGTCGTTCGCCTTCCTTAGTACAACTACTCGTTGTACATGCGTATATACTCGTCGGCTTTCGCGGCATGCTTATATTTCGAAAATAATGCGACGGTTGTTGACGGTGAGCAGTCGTGCCTTGAAGCGACTTTTCAACGCTGCTATGGGAACTACTGGGCTTAGCAGTTTCT
Source organism: Ornithodoros moubata (assembly GCA_029532675.1). Taxonomy (NCBI): domain Eukaryota; kingdom Metazoa; phylum Arthropoda; class Arachnida; order Ixodida; family Argasidae; genus Ornithodoros; species Ornithodoros moubata. The sequence goes on from JARGYV010084132.1 coordinate 2,281, forward strand.
AAATTCAGATCGCGACTGACCAGCTTAGGGACGTTCGACGGCGCGTGCCCGTACCATCCAAATTCTCCAAGTCTGTTACCTTCTCCGGCATTTGTTTCATCCGATAATACGGGGTCCGCCTGGGATGACAACTTAGGAGAAAGCTCCATTAGTCCAGCTCTGCGCACAACAGTCACACAAGCGATCACTAGCAACAGCAAAAGAGCCACTGCAAGGATGAAAGCGCTCGCTTTTCTAAGTAGGACCTGTCTGTTGCCACCAAACAGTGGGTTGATTCGTCCTGTATCGTTCCTAGGATTCTGCTGCTCCGATGTTTCTGCCTGCAAAGACTCATCCAAAACAACGGAGGGTACGTAGATGGCTCTGCTGTTGTAGAAGACCTGCTCCCGTATCCTTTCTGGTCCCGTTGTAGAAGCGATATCCGGTCTTCTAGGTGAAGGCTCCCGACTAGGAGGTCTCCTGGAAGGAAGTGGTTTCGAGCAGCGTCTTGAACTTCTGAAATTCGGGCGGACTTTTGGGCATGGGGAGCATCTTGGACTTTTTGAGTTCGGGGTACGCTTCCTAGGACTTGCACTCTTGCTTGAGCGCCGGCCACGACCATGAGGAGCGATAGTCGCGACTGAATTCGCCGTTGTGACTGGGCTGAGCGGTTGACTTTTGGAACGCCCTTTAGCGGTTTCGGGGCCTGGCATTTTCAAAGTAGTTCCAAGTAACAGTTCAAGAAACAACGTGGCACGTGAGCAATTCTCATCGTCGTCAGAGCTCGCGTGTCATATTCAATAAAGCCAGATGTGGAAATTCTGTAGACTGCGTGTCGGATTGGAATTTTTAGTCGTTTATGGAGGTTTGGTTTTTTAAATGCCAAGTGCTGCCTAGCCGGTATTGTGGCTTTCAGGTTTCGCGGAGCCGGTTATGTGCGTTCGTGTGAACGCATCGTAGCTGTCAGCCACCGCGCAACGAGAGCTAAAAAAAGAAAAAGAAGGAAGAAATAATAAATTAAAATGCCATTTCCGCAGGGACACGAAAGCCAGCATCTTCAATGCTTTACACACAGCATTGGAAACCGATAGGCGCTACTATAAGCTAATATGAGAAGAACCAGTTCATCATCATCATCTGCCTAATTTAATGTGAAAGAGCAATCGACGTTGATGCATTGCGAACATGTAGGTTTACAATGCATAACCATGGATTGCTTTTTCATTGAGGCAGCGAAGCAGACTACAGCGAGCAGTAAAAACGGCACAAACACGGGCACCACCACCACCACAGAGGTCGAAAAGTGGAAGCTAGGCAAGGTCCATAGGGGGGTGCTGGGAAAATCGGACTCTTCTATACTTTTACTTCACTGTTGTGACACTTTTTTTTTCTTCTTTAGACAGCGCCACCAGCTCAGTTCCCATCTATGTTCAAAACTGCCCCAGCTTTGAGCGCCCGATGTGGCAGGGCACTTTTATCGTTTTTGGCGTATCGATGGCAAGGATATTTGCTACCAGCCGTGTAAACTCTAGGATACGCCCGCTAGAACTAAATGTCTGCTGCTGCAAGTGGAGTAATGTGACTAAGTACGCAATGGACAGAAGCGACACAGCGCACCTCTGCTAGTGGTATCGTAATGCTGGGCACCAAAAGGCATGCAAAATCCTCTCCCTCTTATGCCTTAGCCTTTGTGGTTTAATGACATTGCTTTCAATCATTCCTAGACTGATATTAAATTCAACTGTTACACAACTTTAACCAAAAATAGCCCTAAACCATGCTCAGTGTGCCCTCCTTATGTGCGGTTGTGATACCTTAACAGAGTTCTTGCAAATCTGAAACTGAATCACTACTACAAGATCTTAAAGGCACATATAGCAGAGGTCGCTTTGTCAATCCCATATAGACTGTACACCAAACGCTGATCCACTGCTGCATGCTCGGTTCTTATTACATTACTATTACTCCCACAATATTTTGTCTTGTTACCCACCCTTGAATGTTCTATGCACACCCCGGGCATAATAGTAAATTGCCATATTTTATTTACTATTGACACAAAACCAATCAGTACCAATTTGACAGAAGAATAATCTACCATTTCCCGACACTACGTTCTACGAGACCTGGACGGTCCCGCACGCTGCCTGTACACCATCCATCCAACCACACAAGAGGCACCTCGCACTCACTGAAGAAAACTTTACCCTCACTCATGAAAGCTGCTGCATGAAAGTCATTATCTTTCACATGACTGCTCCATTTAGGGGATACAAGCAATGGATTTAAACATTCACATGCACACAGACCACCTCACCTGCGTGGTAAACTTTGCACGGAAATTACAATTCACAGAGACTCACCAAAGTATACCCTATGTTCGGGCGCCTTGCTTATGCAGTACCGATTCCTCAGAGAAGTCAAATTCCCATGGCACATCAGCTTGTTATCATAGCCCAATTCATACACATGCTGCCATCAACACCACCCCTTCTATGTGAAGAGGAGCATATGACTTTACAGCATACATATGACTGAACTTCCATCACGCTTATTTACAAGAACTTTGTCGACGAGAACTAACTGTCCGCAGTTGAGAGGCATTCATAGTAACATAAACCACAGAGGAAGATTCGCAAGAAGCTGGAAAAGTATCTAATGTTGGTCAATTCTGAGTTCTTGTAGGATGTTTTTCATCCAGACGCTGTGTCACGATTATAACAGTTGTTCCTTGTTTTTATGCATAAACGTTACACCAAGCAGGTAGTCCAGGCATTGGTATCTGCCTTTTGGTGGAACGGCACTGACTAAACCACTGTTGACTGAGCAATCACCGCCAACCTCTATAGTACCTGAACTATGCCATGTCTCATTGCCTTATATAAGTACATCTACACTGCTGTAGCCTTCCCCAGACCACTCCCATGCAATGGCAATGTTTTATGCAGTTCCTGGATAATGTGCCCATGATCATAAAAGGATAACAACACAATAAGAGCTACAGATTTCGATAGCCGACCCTTTTCACTGTGACATCACATCAGCAAAGGCGAACCAGGAGAAAGAAGTCTTGACCCTCCACATTTTGTGCAGGGAGTGAAGGCGACGACAGTGAGACAGACAATGAGCAAACCTTTTGGGCATACAATACAATGTAGCCCAGCCTAATTTTTGTACGACTGCCATCTTTTCAATACCACACTTCTCATATGCCAGGAGAAAAAGTGTTCACATCTCTGAACAACAAGGCAGAGCCCGGCAAATGTAGGCATCAACCAAAATCCCTGTGACAAGCCTCACCATGCCCTGCTGCCTCATATTAGAGACAACATGCTCTCCAACCACACAATACAAAGAAAAGAAGAAATGTAGCTACACAGGCAGCTCCCTGGGTCCCAGCTTACTCCTTGGAAAATCAAAGTTTGTTTAGTAACACAACGAGGACTGGCTCATACATGTGTTTGATTTCGAACCAAAAAAATACATCTGTACAAGGCTCCAAAGCATACACAAGTTCCAAAGTAAATATGTACAGTTAAACGAGGAAGTACAGTGAATTCTGCAGAAGCATCGGATAAAAGGACCTCCCAGAAATCTCTTCTCTCTTGCAACACCCAGGATAGTACAATGTATGAGGTGCACTAAACCAGAAAGTCTCTCCAAACTGTGCGAGAATAGACTTAAAGAGCCAGGGCTTAATTTGCAAAGGAACAGCTCAAATGGACTCAACAGGACTGTGTCAACATCAGCCAAAAAAGACAACAACAACAACAAAACAATGCAACAGATGCTGACAACAAGAAAGCAATGTAAATAAAACAGCAGAGAAGATAAAAGGGCAGTAGAAGCCTTGACTAACAAAATGAAGGAGGTTAAAAGAACATAATGTTGCCCGAGAATTTATATATTTAGTTATGAGAATTTCTTGAATGGGTTAAAGATTCCACGTTTACCGAAATATTTCTGATGCAGAGGATTATATGCACATCAGCTATGTAACAGCTGCTTGCAGTTTTCTGTTAACCCTCACGGCAATGGTGGAGTGACCGCCTTACAACCGAGATGTACCTTCAATTTACACAATTTCATATCTGCCATGATGGCTGCAGATGGTTTTGCTGGATCATGTGAATGTACTGACTGCAGCCCAAGACAGTCAAGTTTTAACTGCTCCATATTAGAGTCACCTTAATAGCATGTCACACACTATTTCTGCCAATAGTACTACTGAATGTACTGTACTGGATGGTCTAATCGCATTTCAAGTGCAAGAAAGAAACTGCGACGTGACATGAGTTCTTGCTTATCACAGAAAAAAAAGCTGGAATGTAGACCTGACAAACCAAGAATCTGCCCTTCGCTTTTTTCTTTACTGTGTCCCTTTCTTATACAATTAACTGCAAAGATTTGCAGAAAATAACCAATCTTTCCCATGCCGGCAACGTAATAAATGAACCTCCCAGTAATGAAGCAATGAACAATACTCACATGTGCTGCATCAGATTTACCCAGGAAAAAAGGCAGTAGCTCAATGGTGTCCTCAAAGAGGCCTACATTGACTGGATATTGCAGAAAGCCTCGCAGCATCGACCAATACACAGATGCCCCACTGATTAAATGAGTAATCGTGAACAAACATTGCTAACACACCTAATGTGAGTGAAAGCAAAACTGATTAGGCTCGAAATAGAAACGACAGAAACAAAAATTACTAATGAATGCTGGAAAGCTGCAACCTAAAGCCTTTCATAAAGGAAAAAGCAGAGCTTGCTGCATGGATCTTGAATTAAGAATACATTGAAGAATTTAGCGACTGAATGCATGTTACTAAAATTCTGTAAGCCCCCACAGCAACTGTGCCATGTTTTTTGTGTGTTTGTGAGTGACTTTGCTGAAGGCAACATATATCGACAGTGGAGAGAATACCAGCATGAAAAAACGAAAGCCTCATTCGAGAAACCAGAAAAACGACGGGATCTTTGCACTCAGCTATACACAACAGTAACAAAAAGGCGCTTCTCAGTGAATTCCCTCATGAGATTGCAGCAATACAGGTCCATAAATAAACACTTGATAGAAAAACAAGAAGGAAAGACTGGCATAACCTCAACACTGTTGATCCAGGAAGGGAAGAGAGGGCAGAGAGAAAAAAAAAAAAAGCCAGCGTTAACTGGTGCGGTCCTGGTAGAGCAGGTATGCTTTCAGGGCCGTGGGGAGGTTCACCTCATGGATGCGGGTCAACCGGCTCTTTCCCACTCTCTGTCGGATGACACGCCGACAGATGTCCTTCAATGGCAACGGTTCCGCTGAAAGCAATCGAAACAAATTGTAAGATCGGCTATTTCATTTGAAAAGCAAAGAGGACTCTAGTGGTAAATACGAGCTGTCATTACTGCAGGTTCTTGAAACAGTTCAGTACTGACTGCAGATTTATGAGTGACATTCTCGAAGGTCAATAATAGCTTTTCTTTTTGGTGTGTCCTTGCTAGTGAAAAGAAACAATGAAAAAAATTGGGCATGTACATCTGTTACGTGTGCTACCCCCAAGTAAAGGATACACCACGTGTAGAAAAATGCAAATGGCAAAACAAAGTTCATGTTATGGACTGTCCTGGTCTGCTTATGTCCGAGGAACTTACTGGCTGTGCAAGAATACGTGATAACTTACGGTCTAATCCACCGATGTATTTCATGGTTATTTCACAATGGCCCCATACAGCACTGACAACGGGGTAGAGCTTCTTCCCACGGAGACCACGAAACGCAACACCGAGGTAACGTCCATCCACCACAAACGCTAGGGTGCCTTCGTCCATGTCTAACACCACGAGAAATGCGTCAGGTACTGAAAATGATTCGTCGGGACCACGCAGGCTTGGGTAGGGCACTGCAGGGTTGTTCTTAACGTCGTGATACAACTTGTGGCGACCCAGGTCCCAGCCCCAGGATTCACGGTTGCTGCCTACAAGACTCTGGTACCCGACAGAATGCAGGGGTGCTTCCCGGGTAGCCACCCCGACAACCGCGTGCGTCCCTCGTTGACGAGTGCTCCAACGCACCTCCCATACATGAAGTCCCCGAGTGTAGCCAACCTGCAAATGGAACAGGAAGAGCTTGAAATCTCGTAAAGCCTACAAAAGTCCAGGAAGCAACTGGACATCTAAAGGTCGTGGCCATAAGGATCAGCAAAATGAGGACGTAGGAAAAAACTGGCAGCATATCCCACAATAAACTGAGTCACCACCCTTAACCCTTTCGTAGGGCAAATTTTTCCAAGCAAGTTACAACATTTTTGTTTCTCGATTCCCCTTTAGAGTGACTAGTAACCATCATACAACAAAAAGTTTATTGATATCAGACGCCATGTTGTGTTTATAGTGGTGGGAAACATACTTCCCACTGCCCCACCATGTGGCCTATTTTCCATGCAACTTCCGGAAACAGCAAGCTGTAGAACACCCCAAAAAGACTATGAGCTATGAACCTAGTGTTCCTTCCTCAAACACACTTGCTGACTTTTTGAGACCCATAGTATTGTTCACTGAGAATACCTTCCCCCCAGCCAACTTGACAACAGTTAATTTTTTTACATTTTCCCGCTATGTCCCAGGCTGTTTGAGGAAGAGCATTTTATGAACGCAGCCAGAGTTATGGCGTGTGAAAAAATTAATTTTCTGTGACTACAATACACCTTTTCATTGAGCACTCCTTTGTTCTGGAGATCTTCTACATGCACAACACATTACCACTTCGATACTTGCTCTATGTGCAGATTCTTCCACGGGCCTCCTCCTCCCAAAGTAAAAATACAACTCAAAAGTACCCATTTTAACGGTGTTGCCGAGATACAGTGGAAAAAAACTTTGTCACTGCCCTAAAAGATGTGAAATTATACCTAGCAGTTTTCCTACCAGTGTGAGTCACTCATTAGTTTTCTTCCTCCGAGGTCAGTCCCTGGGTGCCACATAATACTAAGCCTTTCAGACTCCTTTCACGGGGATACACTTAAAAAGATCAGCTTACGGGTGGTTAGTGATCAGTGCCTATGTTGAGACCCAGCAATGTGCATTGTACATTGTACATTGAGACACTTGACACATAAAGGGAGGACACCCCTACCTTTCCTCGGATGCAATCCGTGCTCTGTGCCACTGGATGCCGGTGGAAGGTAAGCCGATCGTCCTCCTTGACAAAAATGTTGAGCGACCGATCGTCAGGGTTCCAGGCGTGTTTGCCCTGTAGTTCGCCCCCTACAGGGGGCATGTCTAACAGGATGTCTAGGCGGGGAGGCCGTTGAGGGTCACGCTCTGTCAGGGGACCCAGAGCACCAGGGCTTCGGGGCAAGCCACTTCCCAAGCCTTGCTGCTCACGTGTACTGGTATCGTCCATTGAGGACACCACCTGCATGGTAAGAATAAATGCACTTTACCACTACCAAACACCCATGAAACATAAGGGTAACCTACAATGTGGCTTTGTTAACATATAGCATGCAAAAGAAAAAGTATTCATATGATCCCCTCTCACCCGTCCCATATTACGGTAATTTTTTTTCAGCCGTAAGTCGAAGTTGTGCAAAAATTAACATGGAATTCCAGTCCAGTAGTGTAATAGGAACGGTTTGAAACTAGGGTCTGTTGCACATTTTGTCTTTGTGCAATTTTACTTTCACTTGTACAATGCTACTTTCTCATACATGTTTCAAGACAAAAGTCTTGCACTAGGAAGAGCATTCCATGCGTCCAACTATCACGAATGAGAGAGTATTTGTGTTTTATCCAGCATCTCCATTTTCCACTGCTCACATTGTTCTGTTCCACTACACAAACGTTCCTGCAAAGGCCCCCTATGACGAACATTACAGGAAACAGACACACATAAAACCACGACTCTACAAAAACTGCCATGTTAAGAAGCATTTCATGATGTCAGAATGCAACAGCGGTTCTTGATCTTTTGTGTGTGGTATGTCTTATTTCCGAGTTTTTATTTGCATGTCTAATGACCAGCCACAAGGGCAAAGTGTGGTCATTTTCGTTAAGAGTCGAGTACAGCTGGTCACACGAGAACCAAGATCTTTGGTTTCACAAGGTTTTAATTCGAAGGATATGACGCATGTAGGGACCCACTTTTAGTACAGAAAGAAAAGGAATGCTGTGGAGACCAGTTTAGGATCCCCGTGCACAAACGCATTAAGAGGGACTAACGACAGCGAAAGTAGATCATCTGCGAGTTTTCAGTGAAAAAGAAAGTTGTGTTTCTTGTGCAGGGGAACTGGCCGTATTTCGCCATGGAAGGGCCAAGGAGCAGCAGGCATTGTATACGGCAGATAAGTTAGTAATATTAAAGTCAGTTCAGGGTGCTTGACCGAGTAGTTCTGTTGTGTGTGGACGACATGTATTGGACGACACAAATGAATATGTGTATTATGTGAAGTAGGTTGTGCGAGGAATCTTCAAGGGAAATAAGGCAGCAAGAATTGTGCCAGAATGAGCCACCTCCAAGGGCTTCCGCCCGTGGTGTGAGAACTGTTTTTATGTTTGAAGTATTTTGCATTTGTACGGTTAGCTGGTGTAGTAAGCCTTGTATGTTGTATTTTTGACATAATTGTGTGGCCTGTAGTTGGAGGGTTTTGAGAAGTCTCATTTTGGAATCAAGTATCTACATGCATGCCTTAGTAAAGGGTTTTTTTTTTTTCTTTTTTTGTGTGTAATGAAGATGAAACAGTCTCCCTGTATCACCCCATCGTTACCCTCCATGCTATCGAGCAGGCCCAAACTTTTGCACTGATCACAATGTTTTCAACAGTACGTCACACTGCCTGAAACAGTGGGACACACGAGCAAAAATGTGCCATTGTACACACGGGACAGTCGTACCGATCACTGCCTCGCTGGTTAATCGAATATAACACATCGTCATTCTGTTTCAAACTATGGATGAACAGCGAGCCCCCTCTTTCCCACCCTACTCACTTTGAGGCCTGTGGTCACTTTTTGACCCATGACTGCTGAAGCACAGTGGCGGTGCCTGTGGTGTCTCAGAAGCCTGGGAACGTGTCGTTGGCACTTCACCAGAGGGTGCTTCTGCTGCTGGTGTAGCTGTAGCTGATGGTGGTGGTGAGGAACACACACAGGGCTGAGGACCCCATCCACCCCTGCAGAGTTCCTGGGAATGGGCTGCTGCTGCTGCGTGCTCCGTGGAGGCCCCACTGCGGGGTAGGGGACCAGCAGTGGGGGGTGACTACACCTAAAAAGGGCATGGACACAGTGTCTTAGCAACACGGAGGAACCTCAGTTTAAAGAAAATATAGACGACAAAATTTTGCAGCAAGACTCAAGAGGGACTTGGCAGGCACAAAACTTGTGGTCACAGACTCAGATAATGAAATGATAATGTATTCGATTCACAAACTGAGTGGCTCCCACCATTCTTCACAACATTTCTATTTCTGACCGAATGTCATCAAGCAGCTCATCAAAGAATTACACTGCATGCTTCTATATCATTATTATGTTTCCAAGTGTAGTACTATGCGATTTTGTGTGTATAACTGGATCATTACATAGTGACAAATTGTCCAGAAAAAGTTCCATTCTTCAACTCTTATTCTAACAGTGCCCATTACGCAGTTTTTCAGTTAGATTCACATGTCTAACATGATAGTACTTGTTACCTCCTGAAAGGTGCCATCTGGCCTACCAACCTAGGTGCCTCACATATTAAATTTTCATAAGAGAAGAGGTTCCAAACACCTTTCTATTTCCAAAACCCGTAAAGAATGTGCAGGTTTGCGGGCAGGGGGTGATCGATCTCACAAACATGGTATAAATGAAATTATGACGTCAGTATCAATTACTACTTTTTTATTTCGGTTTCCTTTGTCGTTCTCTTCTTAGCCTTAAATTACTTCCGGTATGCTTGCGTACTTTGTATGTACGGACTCCAATGAACGGAGTACTTCTGGAACGTGGCCCCGAAACGTTACCGAGCACCAAGGCAACGTCCCTTGTTGCAGACAAGCAGCTTTCGATCGCTAGATGTCGAAGCAAACGACACAGTGGAAATTAAAAAAAAAAAAAAAAAAGAACATCTTTAAACCACCGACAATCGATATCCTCAGCCGACAAACACATGGGAGGAGGAAGGGTCAGAATGAGAAATGGAGTGTAGATATCCCACCCCACCCCTTTCTGTCCAACGAACACGAGAATGCTTCGACGCTTAAATAAAGAGAAACTAAAAATCCCCGTGAATCAGCCAGCTTGCTGCTCTTCTACCTCGCTGGGTGGGGTCGGGCCCCCAACGGGGGTTCAACGGCCGCAACTCCGAGCTCAGTCTTCCCTCATCTCTTCTAGCCTCTTCCAGCCATTGTCAGAGTCCTGTGCTGGGAGTCAGAAAAGGCTGGTGCGGCGCATTCATCAACGTCTTCTGGCGCGAACCGCGTCGTACTACGAGGCTTTCTGAATGACTTCTATATAATATATCACTATCGCTGTAGCAACTGCAGCTACAGAGGCTAGTTAGCGTTCGCAACGGTACCCTGCGCGAATTCCAGCAGTTCAAGTTGATAAAGGTAAAAGCAGTTCAACGGCTTCATTAGAGAAGGATGCGATCTTAGTTGTCTTAGCTGTCTCGCGACGTAAACCCACCAATTATTATTATTATTATTAGCAGTAGGATGCGACAGATACGACTAATCGCAACGAAGACTCTAAAGCTGAACAGTCACCGACGACAGTAGTCCCGAAAATATATCGAAGATTCTACTCGCATAGTGCGTAGTTTTCAATTTTCATTCATACGTATGTGGCAATACCAAGAACATTTTGTTGACTGTTCTATTTATATAGATATTCACACGTCATACGATTCAGTTAAACCGAAAACGTTCGGTAATCGGAACACAATTTAGCTCCGACTTCGCAACACACGAAACTGTGAGAACCTTGAGCATCATACACACAGCTCCCTCCATCAATTCACTATCCCCTTTGGCGCAATTGACTACACCGCCCTTTTTGACGACGAACAATCCTTTTAATATTCATTCCCTATCACGAGCATATCCCTGAAACAATAGCGTGCCTGTCCACACAGATACAACACGCCGCACGTTAATATGACCTTAACCTCCCCCCCCCTTCTCCATTGGACTGCCACACCCAACGAAATCACTGCTACATATCGTTTTTGCACATCACATCCAGTACGTCAGCTTCTTCATATTTCTTCTTCCATTACAAATAAAAAAATATATAAAACACAAAGTGAAATAACCGCCCCACTCTCAGCTGCCTCGCGAACCATGAACGAAATAACGACATCAGTCGAAACAGGAGACGTAACAGCATACAAAAAAAGAAAGAGATAAAAACATGGAGCATTAAAGCATCGAGGGAGCCCAAAAAGAGAGCTCCGGCGCCCATATGCTGTGCGTGTGGAATCCTCGGAGCCAGGTGGAGTCCGTACGGCCCCTCGCACTACGAAGGAAGCAGCTGCCGCCAACTACGGCGGATGCTGAAGTTGAGACACCGTTCATGCTGGCTCTCTTCAAGCTGGCAGGGACGACGGACATGGTAGGAGGGTAAGGCGGATCTAAATCCGGCAATGCACACTCTTCACCGCGACAAGATGTCGGCTATTTCGGCAACCACGCGACGCAGGTTGTGCGACGTCAGGGACAAATGCCGACTGTGTGCCCTGCTCCCCTACAAAGCATCAGCCGAAGAAACTGCCCGTGACGGTTATCGTACAAAGGCCCTACTGTCTGCGAGAGGTCGTTAATCAAAATATCCAGAGGAGAGAATCAATGCGAAAGAGGGTATACATCACCCGGTGAATAAACGACGACGCTTTCATTGTGGCCAGATGATGTCGAGAGAACATTCGCATGCAAAAATGGGAAGAGAGAAAAAGGAATTTATTTTTGCTTGCCGTAGCGTGCTGCACAATGGTCATAGTCATTTAATCTTTCTCCGTCGTTCAGCGGACAAGAAACAAGGTTCAAACAAATCACGTTGATGTCGATTTTGCATCCGCATGTTTTCCACAGAGACTCGTTGGAAAAATCAATGCTTCAACGCGTACTTGTGTGTATTGCCATTCATTCGGGACCAGTGCTATGAATCAATATCCCACCTCCACCACAAACACGGACGCACGCCTCCTTCCCGTAGGGCTCTCTCGAAGCACACTCTATACAATCCCCGCGTTTGGATGTACCATAGTTAACCATGCAGAGACTGCAAAGGGAAGCCGGAAAAGCTTCGCTCGGGAGTGAACGTAGGAACAGCTAGTGCCGGTATACACGAGCAATATTTTTTTTATGACAAAGCGCGGTCGAGAATTCGCACTGATGTGCTTCCCATCGTTTGCCTTCCCTCGGAGAACAAACAAAACAAGCATTTGCTAACTCCAGGAACTTGCTCAAGACCGGTGATAAGGAACGACCGCAGATAAGCAGTGGTTCTCCACGGCAACGAACTACAAAGGGGGCAAAGACGGCGTTCCTATGCGTGAAAATAGAGAGATCAGCGATGCATCACTCTCTCGTCACAGATTAAAAATAATAATAATGACGCCCGCGGCCCATCTCACAATCACGCGTTCTGATCACTCCATCCGGCGACGTTCACACGCGAGTTCCGTCGTACGCATCCGCTCGAAAAACTCTCCTCACCTCGCATGACGAATATACGCCAGCTGACGGTGGTGGTACACAGCACACGGCGGCGGTCCCGCCGCACACCACACACTCACGGGGCCACCACACATGGACGGAGACTGTAACAGCGGTAACAGGGCAAAGGGTCCGCCGACTTGCTGCACGTATCCGGCAAGGGACATTACGCGGTGAGCACCACCACCATTGCCACCGGGCCCGAGCATCACCGGGGTGCATAACCAGCACCGGCAGAAGCGACCGAGAGCGTCGCAAACTGCCTTTCCCCTCTCCCTCATTCTCCCTTTCCCTCCCCCCTCTTCTCTCTCCGAAGCGTTCTTCCTCTAGTGCTCTCACACATGCGCCTCGATCTCGGGGGCTGGAGCTTTTTGTGAAGCTTCCACATACACAATAATAATCAAAACATGAATCGAGGGAAAAGGGAGAAAATATTTTAAAAGAAAACAGAGGTCAGAGACATCGGCACACAAAGCAAACTGCCGAGTGAGGTCTTCACTGCAGTACCCACCGAAAGGGACCTCTACAGTCGCATGTCTTCCTCTGGCTATTTTTCTTAACCTCAATAAGCGTTTCGTCACAATTCAGAACTGTGCATATTTTGGAAACGCGATTGGCGCAACAGGAAACTGCGTCCACAAAACAATGCAGGGGCGAGCAAATTGGAGTCGTGTGTGTGCCTGCCTGCGTCCATGTACAA
>JARGYV010084135.1:0-22967 GCA_029532675.1 Ornithodoros moubata
TTCTGAAGGGGTTTCCTGAGAACATATAAAAAAATCAGTGCATGTTTTTATATATATATATATATATATATATATCCAGAAGCTTCCCAGTTAGGTTAATTTTGCAATTCTTTTAAAAGTCGGGCAGATGTGCGCGGGTCAGTTCACGCAGAAAGTTGAAATTTATACCAACAGAGAGATAATGATTGCAGTATATGCCTATGTGTGCAATGGTGCATGTACAATGTTGACTCAAAATGCTGCTTTTTCTACATGCAACCATGACTTTGGCATTTTTTAAAGCAATAGTGGTTCAGCATAAGACAATAAAAGCTTGGCTGTTGCTTGCCGGGATGATGGTCATTGAACATAAAGAAATTTTTAATCCTGGAGAGCGTTGTTGGCACTCTCGGACCCTTCGAAGTACTCTGTAGTGACGTATGAACTGTGACGAGATAACCAAGTTTTTTTCACCTTCCTCTCCATCGAAAATGGATTGAGCTAGGAAAGTAAAAGAAGGCCTGTTTTTCATTGTTGCATAAAGTTGAAAGACTCAAGGTTCCTCTGTTGTTCAAATTTTAATGGAATCACCCTAGTAGGGGGAAAAAAAACCCTGAAAATTTGATATACAGTCAACTTATACAGTTTTCACAGTTTTTAGAGCTGAAGGCTTATTGTTTACATGTAGGGTAGAAGTCCTTGACTAGTGAGCTGTGGTGGTCTGCTTTTGAACATGTGCTGTTGTGGTGTATACAAGAACTGTGTAAGGGGTTTCAAAACTACTGAATAGTTAAGAAAGTAGTGAAGCTACAGCATTGCACTATTGATGAGCTGAACCAGCTCGAACAAAGGAATGGGTGTGTCCGTAGGAGGTCTTCGAAATGCCCATATACTAAGTGGTAACCATGATACCCCTGCTTACATATTCTCTTTTCCCATACCTAGCAATACCTCAAAAGTGGGATCAAAAAGTTATGCATGCAATTATAGGAGAGGTTCCATAGTGCCTAGGCTACTTTGTTTTGTTTTTTAGTGCACAACTCAAACCGTGGTTTGGGTGCACATATTCCTCGTATCTTACTCGTACAAATTAAGGCCAGGTGTAAAAAATAAAAATAAAAATACCACTGTGTAGGTTTAGGCTAATGGACCTTGCTTTTTGTTAGAAGGGTTAATTTTGTTTCTTTCTAGGTTGCTTCCAGTTGTATGCCAGGAACTTTTGCCGAGTTGTAAGCCTGGGCATGCTTCTTCTTCTTCTTCTTTTTTTCTTTTTTTTCATGATCACTTGGTGCATCAACAGATGGAGGGTTCTTCCAAACTAAGTACCTATCTTGCCAATGAGAGCAGTTATCCAAATAAAATCAGATGAGATTCCTGTAACTCTGATTCCTTTCTTTACTTTATGGGAGAACACAGCTGTCGGATCACTGTCGGTTCATAGATCAGATATGTGGGAGCATCAGTGCAGCTGTGTTTCCCATAATACCCTTCCTGCCAGTTACGAGGTCTTTCAAAGAAAAGTATGTGTGTTACACGAATGAAACGTGCCAAGTGCTCCTAGCTGTCATGTTGCATGGTCAGTGTTTATGCCCTGACCAACTGAATGATATATTAACAAGGCAATGAACGTGGCTTTTTTTTTTCCCATCCTGTTTGGCAAAAGCTCAGAACAAACATTGAAGTCAAAGAGACTACGATGTACTTAAGAAATTTGCAAAAAAAAAGGGGGGGGGGGACGTGAATCCGTGCTTGTGTATGTTTCCCACTCGCTCTCAAGTATTGGTGAACTCAAACGCACAGGCCTCCTACACCAATATCGATGCCCGACTACTGAATGGGCTAAGTAGTCTACAGCCTGTGGATTCTGCGCTTCAAAAGTCTCCTGTGGTGTTAGTACTACTATTTATCTGATCAATCATTGCAATCAATGTTCATAAATTTCTGCCTTCTTGCTACACTTCACAATTTACATAGTGTTTGCATAATCTGCATATGAGTTTGATGCAGAATTTCACGCGTAATCTGCATACGAGTTTGATGCAGAATTTCACACGTAATTTGCACATGCGTTTGATGCAGAATTTCACGCATAATTTGCACATGCGTTTGATGCGGAGGAAAATTAAATGAGTTTGACTTGAACAGAATTTTCAAACGCCACGATGGGAGTTTGCGTAATTCGCATATCGGTGTGATGCCAATGATAATATAATGGGTTTATGATATATCACAGATATAGAAGCATGCGGAATTTGCATGGCCATTTGAAATTAAATGAGTATCGACTTGAACAGGATTTTTGAACACATTCTTTATTGATGATTGATCTCCTCACCACCATTCATCCTTGCCACCAGGTAATTCATACTCATTCATCAGTAAAGAATGGGTTTGAAAATCCTGTTCAAGTCGATAACCTCTTAATTCCAAATGCATGTGCAAATTCCGCATCAAACTCGTATGCGGATTACGCAAATTGTATCGTTGCGTTCGATCATCGGCAATCATAAATTCATTCTCATTCCCATTCACCAATACACCAGTCATAATTGAAGCGCCCGTCAAAAAAAAAAAAAAAAAAAGTAGATATTAAAGCCATGTGCCAAACTTGACGGATGTAAATTGTGCAATCTAGCAACACTGACAATTCCGAGTACACAGAAAAAGCCCGCTTTACAAAAAAACTAGTGTATACCGAAGAAGCCCACCCTACAGTAAACCGATGTGCACAGGAGAAGCCGCATTCGCGAACTGTGACGCCATTTAGAAGATTACCGCCCTGATTTGGACCCAAGGTTGAAGTTATTTTCATTAGCCGTCGAGTCAGCCCCCAGCAGAGCAAGTTTCCACTTGTTGCATATTTACCTCCGGAGGAAGCTGCACCCCGACACTCCTTACCACACATTGAAAGCCGAGCTTATCCGACGCACTGCTATGACTAAACAACGCAGCTTGCAGCAGCTCCTGACCTACAGAGAGCTGGGTGATCGGCTGCCCACACAGCTGCTACGCGGGATGAAACAACTCGTAGGCGACAAGGCGTCCGGCTATAAAATAGAGAACTTAGAAAGCTGTTCCTACAACGTATACCCCAGTAAGCTCACATGATTATTACAGTCTTGCCAAAATGGCAGACCGCGTACCTGATCTCCACAACATCCCACAAGCAGGTCGCGTCGCTAGACTGACAGACGAAGAACCTCAGTCGTAGAGCTTACAACTGCCATCATACCAGTTGCAGACAACTTTCACCGACTTGATCGGACGAATGAATGCCGTTTCCCACAACGCTGCAGCTACCACCTGTACCCTTCCATTCGCCGCATCCACATACCCTCTCGGCAACAGCATCTTCTGCGACTCTTTACCAACCAATAGCAGTTCCTGCTGGCACCATCTGACCATTGGAAATGTTAAAAGAGTAGATTCCACAACATACGGCCTAGTGCTTTCCTCACACGGAGTCCTAACAACACGCTCCGGGCGCTTTCCGGGACGTCGCCGTCACTCCTGCTTGCTCGGACGCCTTCCCCACGGAAGATATTCAGCACCCCAGACCTCGACAGTGACAAACTTATTTGTTTCACACGACGCCCGTCGCCCTTCCTTGACTCTCCGCATACAACGGGGGTTATCCCGTTCTAAGCCGAACTGAGAAGCTCTTTCGCTTTCGCCTGCCACATGGGCCTGATAACGTGTCCGTCGACAGACTAAAGCCAACGTATACCTACATGTCGCCTACGACAGCCCAGCCCACAGCCCAGACAGCAGCAAGACACTCCCATTCGTGTACAGTGTAGTTATTCTAAGCTTCGCACAGTTCCGTGGTGTTCACCATTGCACTACAGTCACTGTCATCAGCAAGACCCGCAGCAAATCGCACGCGCCGATCCTTCATCCTTTGCCGTATCATATTCAGTGGTCGCCAAACAGGATACATTTTGTAGAGGTAGATGGCGCCGTTAGTCGTTCTGCAAATGGTGACTTAAGTCTACCCACCCCTCTTCATCAGCCCGCTTCGTTTGGCGAAGGCGCGCTCACATCCATTTGACTCCCACCCTTCCCCACCTCGGATCCTCAGCTACGGTTCATTCAAGTTTGTTTTGTTCTCCACACGAAGGATTAGCTGTGTACCCACCTTCCGCCGGAAGCTGCAGCAGAAGTCCGGAACCTAGCTCATCCTTCGACCTTACTCGGAGAATCCGTACGACACACTGCGACAAGCTCATACGACCTGTACGCAGGCGATGTGGCTGCTACATCCGCATTCCGAAGAGAGCGTCGCCTCTGATACTTTCTGACAAGTGAAAAATTCGGGGACCGCAGACCGTCGGATACGTGACCCAGCGAACTAGCCGAACGTGGACGAAATCATTCCACAAGAACCTATACCTACAGCGTCTATCTCACAACGTAAGGGCGATACTTGTGCTGTGGAACACTCTTTCCTCGATGACCTTGCAAAGACGACTCACCTTGTATTCTTAGCAGCTGTTATGACTTATATAGCATCATTGGCTCCAGTTCAGCAGTAGACGGTGGTTCCTGAGAGCAGTGCGTCTCTTGCGCTGTCCGGTGCCCTTCCGTCGGTCCTTGAAAAGCCGAGTGAGGGAGTGTGATTTTCGTGCTAGACCGTACCCATATCCGCAGCAGGTCTCCAATGTGAACAGCCTCTAGTTGCTGGACCAATGTAGGTAAGGGAAGTCGGCAAAACGGATCCGTAACCTCGGAAAAAGGATTGGCTCTGAGGACTGGGCCGGTCGGGTTGGGGGACTGATCCAGGGACGGCACCGCACCGGGACTGGGCAGGGCTGCCTGCTATCCGTCGCGCGCCTCACGGCGATTACGGCTTCGGCGCGGCCGGGCCCGGACCAGCCTCGGGAGTCTCCTTGCGTTTAATCCCCAGCTGCGGTGCGAGATATTCACGTCCGCAATGCATAGGTTTCTTCATGGGTTTCAGACGTAGGAAATCGAGTTGAATGATCACACACATGCTTCATTTCGAAGCAAAAGAAACGACCACAAAGACGCCGACAACCAGTTAAAGACTAAGCGGCGGACGACAGCGTCCTTGGAGCGGATCAGCTGCAGTCCTGCCGACGTTTATTACACTGCTGTTGATTGTGCTGCGGCGGTCTTGGAGCGCACACAACCAAAATCTCTAAAATTAGTTTTCTCTTTACCAAAAAGTTTCTGGCGGATATTGTTGAGAGTATGTAGAACAGCTGGGTATTCGCTTCATTAACACGTTTTTGGATGCGACTATCCCTTTAGGTATGAACCTCACTACTCGCAGAAGAAGCACAGTCTCTGTGCGAAATATCAGCGGCTTCCACCTGAGGAGTTTTGCTTTAACTTACCCATAGAATTGGTATACGGTTGCACACTACGACTGCCTGGTACCTTTTTCACTCAGTCTGCTCCACCGAAGTGCCGGGTATCACCTCTTGAACGAAGTTTTTCAAAGGCTGCGACCTACCCCACCCCGTGTGCTTGCTCGCCGATCAGCCCTTATAAGGTCGGACCTTGAGATCAGAGATATTGGTAGTATCAGCGCACGTCACTCTACGGGCATACTACGGACGCCGTTGTATTCTCCAATGTGGTCCAAGGACATTTAAGCCTTCTTACTCATTAAACTTTGGCAAAGAAATGGGCCGCTGATTAGCAATGCAGGCCTTGCATCGTTATGCCAAGCCGTGCCATCGGGCCTCACGGACCTTATGACGTTCATGCAACGTTACTGTGACATTCAGTGCTACCTGGGTTAAGTAGCATATAAGTAGTAAATATTAATTGTAATAGGTTGCTGCACAAATATTTGGGCAACAACTGTCGAGCACAGCGCACATATTAAATCAAAGAAATTAACGTAATTATTTTTCCTTTATTTTTCTGTCGCAGATATAGCTAGAATTCTCATCATGGTCCCGTACGGAAGAGCGCAGCGGCCTATCTGAGCCTCCACCTGTCTGGCCATTAGCCACGGCGGCGTTTGGCCGTTGTGGCTAATGCGTCTCACAGTTGTGCCGCCAGTTCTTCTTCTTCTTCTTCTTCTGCTGCCAGTTGTTACCTATCAGGGATCGTACTGGTCGTTGTCGTCGAAAGTGACTGCATGTTGTATCATCCGTGGTGGGATTGCATCTTCTTGCGCACTTGCCGTGGTTGCGTTGTCGTTCATGGCACTGCTTTATCAAAACGAGCCACACCTTGTGACGAACACACGTTTATTTTCTCGTCAGTCGCATTAGGATTACATAGACACACCAATAGGGAGTAGCTTTGGTTCCAGTCTCCAGTCCTTACCGGGTGAAGTCGTGATGAGGTTGCATACTGTTCGATAAGCAGATTTTGAAGAGCATTATGCGCATGAAATCCTGAAGCACTAAATTTATGACCTGAGAGCTGGTGTCAGTATCACAGTGTTGGATGAAAATTACGAGGATGGTGATTGAAACCAGTTTTATTGCTGTATGACGTCTGTTCCTTGTGTGGCCTTGAAAACATAATACCGAGATTTTAGAAGTTGTACTGAAGACAATGAAAATGAACCAGGAGCTCCAATGTAAGAAATAGAGGACCCTTTTATCTTCACAAGTACAGCTTTGTTACTAGTTATCCCTGTACCGAAAGGGAAACAACACATGTGGCGATCTATTTCACTTACATCTAACAGTAACATTGATATATTCTATGACTGTATTAGTTGCACAAAACAGCGTGAGTGACATACTCCAGGATTTAATAATACCTTCTTAGCTGATACAGAGTGAACCGATTTTAAATCTACACCGAAATGCTCTGCCTGCATATGTTGCTTATGCTGCGCCTCTGCAAGAACTCTATCAGGCTCCAGCTGCAAACAAACACTGGGACTCAAATTACACAATATATTCCGCGGTGGACGCACAACGTTAGTTTCCTAGTCAACGTAAAAGGTAGGATGAAGGCAGAAACTTGAAGTTGTCATGTTGGCCGAATTGTTTTACAAACGAGTAATAGTAAAAACAAGAATCCACCACTACTATTGCATCATACGAGGCATTATGCCTGACAGGATTTGAAAGACGACAAAGTATCACAGTTTACTTCCATTAGACTCCATGGCAACACGCTCAAATATGCTAATGACATGCACATGATGTGAAAACTACCTTTCTGTTTTGTTTGAAAATAGGACGCAATATACATTCAGTGTGTGCTGTTACCACTACCAGGAGTGGCGAAACGTCTTCAATCCATCGGAGACGAGACTAGAGTACACCCCCAATTGTACAGTTGTATTCCGCAGTGATCCTGAATTCCATGGCAGGAAAAGTTATTGTGCACTTTTCTGGGTTTTTTATCGAGGAGGAATTGACAATTCATCTCAGGTGAATTTTGTGTCCCCTCAATGATTTATGGGGAGGGACAACGGGGGGGAGGGGGGGTCATACCACGGATCGAAGTTTCGCCACTCCTGTCTACTGTCAACTATACCACTTATGACCATCGATGTTTCTCAGAAATAACACTGGACACGCATGCTTAGATGCTTGCAATTGAATGCCCCTCTTGCTAATCTTACGTGGGTGTCGGAACTTCTAGTCAGCGATAATTTCATAGTGCCGCCGAAAAAAGTGAGCAAGAACAGACAACAGTATTTTTAACGATTCAGAATATCACAGCAGTGCTAATACCATTGTTTTGTGATAGCGGTTGTCACTCTGAACGACTGTTCAGCCAGGCTGTCACATGTGATGCAGCATCACGGTTTCTTACTTGGTACTGCATCTACGGCATGTAAGAACAAAATGTTTTGCCTATGCCTGTATAGCCAACTCCTGCGTTGGCATGTACATAGTCCAGTAACGGTAACGTTCCCAGTCCCAGCAATTAGACGGAGAACGTCACACTTGTTCTGCTCATTTTATGCTTTTCCTGTGATGGATAATAACAAGTATACTGTCGGGCGGTTGTCGAAGGCTCCTAACAAATACCAGTGAGAGCAGAGAGGGGCAGAAGGTTGAAACACTTATATACTTACCGCTACTTGCGATGTTTTGTTGTAAACCAATAGGTTTTGCACTGTTCGTGCTTCGAACTGTTGTATTCGGCATGCAACTTTCATATAACTAGCTATGTATGCATAAGTAGACATGTTCAGCTATTAATATCAGACAGTATCACGTCTATTATTACATGTGCTACAGAGAAAATGAAATGCTTCTGCAATACAGACACTCGCTAAGGCTACCAGATACCCATGGCAACATCAAGCAGCGAGTAGAGAGAAATCACCTTGCCTACCACTTGCAGTGTCTGTCGCCAATCATGCAGTGTTTCATGTGACTGTACATTTTCACTTGAACAAAAGTCACTGATACAATATCTGCGTGGCCCTGACTGATGTCTACTGATTCTTGCAGGTATCACAGATGTCTAAAAATGTGAAAGATTCACACAGAGCTTTGCTGCAACCACGTGATCCATAGCCCACAGGCTGTATTCGTTATAGGTGACAGTGCGAGGCAGTTAAGATAAAAATAAGTGGACTACACATTGACAAGAGCTTTCAGAGTCCACTCTGAGCATGCAATACATTGCAAGAAAGGCTTCATGATTTTTAACACTGTACGAACACTACATAGCTTAGTGACCCCTGCGTCATATCAGACACAGCAAAAGCGGCGTAATGCGTGTTTTGATCATGTAAATACATAAAGGTAAATTTTAATCATATTCTTCTTCGTTGCTGCAGTGACGGCAATCAACAGTAACATCCCAACACACATGCGGATAATAAATAAATTGAAATTATTGAAGCAGAATGGGATGCGGTGGCGTTTTGCTGCGATCTGTGTTACCGTCCACTCAGTTACATCCTCTCTCTGCTGGGATGCGGTGGACCGTAACAAACCAGGGCTTTTTCTGTTAGTATTCGTTACAAATGTTCCCATTCCCTGAGCTACATTGATGACTACATGTGTCAAGAAATTCGCTCACGATGGCCGTTATAAACCTGTCCATCAGAGAATATTATGAGTTCAACTGACTCTCTGTGATGATGCAATGTCGATGCCGAATGAGCAGATGTGATATGATTCGATGGTAACATGCTCAAGTTGCATTTTGGAACTTTAAATAAAATGGTATGTTTCAAATTTCAGTTGATATTGATAGCGGAGTACGTTATTTTCGATTTCGAAGTTTATGGTGATGAGGTAAAGCGTTTTCTTGCACGAGTACCAACCGGCGTAAGGGAGAAACATATTAGTTTGTAACAGGGTGGCGTTTAAAAGGACCTAGAGTTTTAAAGGAAATGCGTGTTGTTTGACAATTTTTCTGTAGTTCTTTTGAACATAACAGTAACGGAAAAAATCTGCCAGGCAGATAATTTCTTAGCCTTGCATAGCTTAGCTTTTTAGCCATTCTTAGTTCACATCAAGAGTGAAACTCAAACAGGCGTAGATCTCCATAATAATCCCTTTACGTTGAGAGTCCAGTCACTCGTTACCCCTCCTGGTGCAGTGACATTTTGAACCACATGAAGTGGTAATAATTATAATAATTCGCGGGTTTATGTGTCGAGACAATTATGATCATGAGCGACTGCGGGTAATTTAGTCCACCTGGGGATCTTTTGACGTGCGCCGGATTCTTTGAAGTGGAACACAAATATTGTTGAGAAAATGGAGTAAATAATAAGCCACTGTGAGGCGAACCCCGCATCATCTATATATAGCAATATGTTTGCATGTCCCGCATGCTTATAATTTAGAGTATGAAATGACACCCCCTTTTCAGGCATCACATATACGGTGCTTTGAAGTTCTGTCTGAGTGACAGAGAGAGAGAGGGAAAAATATAGCGCATGGCGTGCAAGATCGCGGAAGGATGGCGCAGAGCACTTCCAGTATTGTTGGCATAGGCTTGTCTGAAAAACGTCATAACGCGCTTACTTTCTTTTTCTTTTTTTTTTATCTGCGTGGGTAGGGAGGCTCTCGTCCATTCTTTAGCGTATTTTCTTTCATCTCTTTCCTGTTTTCAGAAGAAAGATGTTTCACTACAAACGACGCCACTCATGCAGTTTCGCGAACTAGGATGTACAGCCTGATTTTCATGTGAAAGTAACCGCTCGATGATTGCTAGAAATACATTATTCACTTCCGATATATACTTTTCTCTCTCTCTCCCTTTCGTTTCTTTTAACATTGAGAGGGGGTAGGGGTAATTGGGAACTGTGGTTGCGGACTACTAATTGCGCTACTATTGAAAAACTTTCAGGTAACTGGTCTAACTTGGCATTGGAAGTCGTATGCGAGAGAGAGAGAGAAAAGCAGATACATCGTCGGCTCCTTTCGTACCTAGTTCTTGTCATCCATTTCCACACATAGAAAAACGAAAATAATAGGGACAAATTAGCGTAGAAATTAGAACGTAAAAAAAATAAATAAATAAAGGAGAAAAACAGAGAGCCGAATAGATAAATTTATTTCACCTTAACCTAAACGCGAATATACTGGTAAGCAAACGCGTGGTGTAAAAGCTGAAAAAGAAAGTATATAGCTATAAAATGTCAAGTCACATATAAAAAAAAGAAAAAAGAAAAACGATACAAGTAATTTAGGTCAAAGAAAGAGGGGAAGTAATGCGCCCTTGAAATATAAGCTCTATACCATTCTGCGAACAGCCATGTGTATTTTCTATTTGTGGTGCCACGGAGAACATAGACGATATCTCCATATTTTTTCACACTGGTGAGGCTAACAACAAAAATTGCCTTCGCGATTGCAGCGCCAACCAACGTCCACAGCGCGTCCGTACCAGATGTAGGACCTTGGGTTCCTTCCCGCCTCATGCCTCCAATCGAACCTGGTTTATTATCGCCGCAGACGCGAATGCGTAGTAAAATTCAGTATCGTCATAATCAAATTTCACTCTAATCCTTACAAATAAAATATAATAATTAATCCGCAATAGTTGTGCAGCTATTACGAAGTCAAAACACGCAAAAAGGGTGATGCCTACAGGTCTAGATGATTGTAAATTCTACGTAGTTTTCCTTTTTAAATGGGATGTATAGGATTTCTTTTTCTTTTTTTTTTTTGTTAACGCTTAGCTTATAAGTAATAAGCAAATAAATATAGGTTAAGTGATATATGAAACGCCTGTACACAAGAGGACTCTGGGTCCGTCCACACTAGTTATCTTTGCAAGTTCAGACGGCGATGCCACCACAGAAGTCAGTGAGAGAGCATTTCGACTTCAGAATATATATTTGAAAACGCCCCAAAGTATCCGCGCAAAAGAGCACTAAGTTATATGTCTCAAGTAATAAAGTGCTGTGAATCACTGAACGTCTCTTTCAACTAGAGGTTTAAAAAATTATCTCACCTTGTTGACTACAAAAATAGTCGGAAAAAGTCCGATTAGTAAAACATTGTACTGGCGATCAAGTTAGGTGACGATGCCAGAAGGAAATCATTTTATAGAGCCCATCAGCTCAGGACGTTTATATAAGCATGTTCATATGGAGATTATCTATGTATATATATCGTAGACCTGGTTTTGCTTACTCCAAGGTGGAACTTCAATTCGAATTAAGTTTCTGGTGAACACGGGACTTGGACTACTCTGCATGGAGGCTGTGATATCTACTCTTGCTACTTCCTATTTCAGTAGTTGACCACCAGCGCCATCTTCGTGGCGACCGTGACCGTGCATTGAAAGACGCAGTTGTACTCAGTGTAAAACGGGGTAACAGCACCAACTAAGGAGGCACAGCTAGGTCACAGTTGGTGGAAAGCAAAAAGGCCGCTTGTATGTTTGGCACTGTTTCCCAGATGTGTGTCCCTCAAACGTCTTCTACGGGGTCATCGTCATCACGGATGCACAAGAGGTAGCGTTCGATGAAGTTCACCTTGTGTTCTGTGATGCCGTGGAAATCACGGAGCTCGTCGGCAGGAAACCAGGATGGCTCTTCTTCGTTCAGCAAGTTGATACCACACAGGCGTAATAAAGCCACTAGTGGGATCCAGATGGCAGCAACGAGGATCAGGAAAACAATGACAAAATTCGTCCAGTAAGGCCAGTTGCGTTGGACTGGAATCGCCTGGGTGAAAATAATATGGGCGTATCACGTGAAGCCACAGAATGCCGATGCTCGTACCTGCTCCCGATCCCAAACCTCGTAATGACTTCCACCAGTCGCCATTTGGACGAAACTGGTCACTAGGATTGTTGTCATTGTAATGGGTGCCAAATATTTCCAGCAGATGTTAAAGTATATACCAGGACGTGTTCCCGTCATCAATTCAATGTCGTTGTTAAATCTAAAAACAGTCGTGGAGGGAGTTAGCACCCAGTTCTCTCGGTCGAATTTGATTTACCTCTTCAATCCGTACACGTAGGAAACTGAGATGGCTTCGAACAGGGCAATTATGAGAAGCGGGAAGTTCCCCGCGTAGTTGTCGAACAGGGTGAACACATAATTTCCTGCTCCATGGGCAAATATCAGTGAAAGCAGGAAGCTCATAATGCAGATGGCACCTGAGAAGAGAAATGTATTTAACCTTAAACATATTCGGTTAATGGTTGTGGAATTACCTGTGAGGAACTCTTTTCTTAGGTTGGGTAGAAGCTTGAGGTCAACGATAGAGGTAATGACACCTTCCAAGGTGCCAAACTGTGAATCGATGCCCAGCGTAAAAAGCATCATGAAAAAGAGGACAGACCAGAAAGGAGCGCCTGGAAATTGGTTGATGGCTTCAGTGAATGCTATAAAAGCAAGGCCTGGTCCTGAAGCACTCTGCAACGATGAAACTTCATTAAAAGTAGGAAGTAGTCTTGACATCTTTCCTGATACCTCTTAGGGTTCTGAAAATTTTACTTGCTCGTTTTTAACATAGGCATTGTCTCGTGCAACATAATCAGTTGAGTCAGGACACTACTGCACACCTGAGCCAGTTCTTCATGCAGATCACACGTTGGGAAACCTTCAGGGAGCCTGGACAAATTGCCCATGGCACTCTCGAGGAGGAATGTGGAGTTCGGAAACATCATTTCTCGTTCGAGGATGCATTTTTTATTCGTCATATGCGCTTTAAAACCTGACAAATATAAACACCCAGCATGTTAGTCGAAGAGTATCAACCGGAAAAACCTACAAGGCTCACCCAGAATAGAGAAGACCACAATGCCTGCGAACATTGAAGTACCACAGTTGCAGAGAGATACCAAGATGGCATCTCGGTAGCAGTTGTTGTGGACGGGGTTGTATGATGAGAACGCGATAAGACCTCCAAAGGCCAGGCCCAAAGAAAAGAAGATCTGAGTTCCAGCCTCTAGCCACACCATCGGGTCCTCTAGTTTGCTCCACTAAAAGACCGTATGGTTTTGGCCCCACTGAGCGCTTCCTGTCCAAACTGCTCTAAATGAGACTTACATCTGGTGTGAAGAGGTGCTTCAAGCCATCTTGCATGCCTTCTAGTGTGATTCCACGAAAAAAGAAGATGATAAGCACCACGTACGGAAATGTGGCTGTTACGTATACGACCTGGAAGACAAAGCCACAAGTGCAGATATTAGCAGTTGATACAGCCTTGTGTGCGTGGACTCGTTGCTGGTACCTTGCACAATATTTGATATAATGTTTACTGTGATATACTGGTGATTTGTTAGGTTAAGGGGAAAATCTTTCCATTTCAGTTCAGCATTGTGAGATTATTCTCCCTATTTACCTTACCCACTTACCCATTATGCCTCAGATGCGCACCTTAGGTAGTGCAACGTACCTTTCCGGAGGAAGCTATTCCTTTGATCATACAAAGGTAACACAAAATCCATGCTCCCAGGAGACATAAGGCTATTCGCCAGTTGAACGCTTCGGGAGATTCTATATCTGATGAAACATCCAGTGTGGCACGGTACCAAAAATACTGCGTTGGACTGCTTTTCTGAAATGAGAGTCAATTAGGTAACGGATATCAGCAGACACCGCCATTCTGGAGTTCGTACTTGGCATTCTTGGTTGACGATGGTTGTGCCGTTCGAAAGCGCTTCCATTGGGCATGATGCCCATGGAAGGGGGTACTGGAAGCTCTGCAGGAAATAATACAGGCACCAAGCAATGATGGTATTGTAGTATAGGGCTACGTTGAATGATACAACTGCAGATGCAATGCCAATGCCACCCGTGTACGGGGACACGAGATTCCAGACCCCAATGGCACCCTTGCGAAGCCTTTGCCCTATTGCCAGTTCCATGTAAAACACCGGCATTCCTTCGATAGCGAGCATGATGAAATATGGGATCAGGAAAGCACCTGCATATAGCATAGCTTTATATCAATTTTACGACAGCAGCCTTCGTCCTATATTTCAAATATCGTCATAAAGAAAAAAGAGGGACATATAAAAATATTTTTAATCGCACATAGTTTGTTCAATGGGTTCGCTTTGTTATATGTGAAACCTGCATTTCTTTCTTCATGATGGAGGAAGTGCCAGGTTCCGTGTTACTGGAAAACTCTAGAAAGAAACTTGAGCACATAACACGCACAGGACCCGCTGACTGCTCATTTACAGGATGTCAATATTTTCAACAAAATCAGGTACAAGAAACATCATTCATCATCATTCTGATTAACGATTAGTTTTGATCCTGTTGTGAGGTGAAGCACTGTTGTTTGATTGAAGGGTGTACTGTAGGCAAAAGCGCATCGTGGATAGATGCGGATTTGTAATATAATCTCTGGGTAATTGTGGCCCGATTGTTACTGCGATGCTTTGGTAATCCAGTCAGCTCAACGTTCATTCCTGGCAAAAGTAGCTCCTAATCAGTCAGTGTGCACTAATGGTTGGCCTATACAACAATTTTGAAAAATGTTGGCAGAAGGGACAATATCTATAAAATATCGGTAAGACCAGCGACTATAGCAATGAGTTTTATTATTGCCATGAACTACCTCTTACCTCCGCCATTCTTCTGGGCAAGGTAAGGGAACCTCCAGACATTCCCCAACCCAACGGCGTAACCAATGGTAGCCAGGATGAACTGTAACTCAGAGTCCCATGACTCTCTTTGATCTTCTCCTCCCGATGGCTTGAAGCTGGACTTTTCGTCTGTACTGGCCATGTCCAACTGAAGGGTAGAATGGGTGGCTCCTGGGCTGGCGTCCATTTCAAAAGCGATGTTTGTGCTTCCATAGTTGACACCTGTGCCGTTATCTGCTATCAGGGGTCCCTGCATTTCACGCAGCTCCACTTTTGTGCCCACGGGAAGCTCTGCACTGGACCTCTGCTTCCTTAAAAGGTTCTGCATGTTGGGTCTGGCCTGCAATGCATTTCACATCACTTAGTATGTTGTTACGAGCTCTTTAAATCAAAAGAAAGTATTTGCAAAACAAATCTTACCCCCGAAAAAGAAGGCACTACATAAAAAGGAATACAAAATACGGTTTCTGGACTAAATAAATCAATAAAAAGAAGATGAAGACTGAAAATTCCCTCTATTAAAAAAAAAAATATTTCTGTGAGCTTAGTCTTACCATCTAATATAGGAAGCTTTAGCCTGATAAAGGAGCCGCTGAAGGCGCAGTTATCGATTGCACTTTGACACTTCCGCGNGAGAGAGAGAGAGAGAGAGAGAGAGAGAGAGACGGCTCCTTGAGGTTTACATTTCCTCTTCCCGTTTTTTCTGTGCAGGCAATGCAAATGGTTATTCCGCGCGCAAAAGAAAAAAAGCATGGGTCAAGGCACACACATTGCGAGCACAAAGTCGGTGCAGCTTCCGGCTGCCGACGTTTCTTCTCAATACGGGATCGATATAAGCCAGTCTACGATGACGCTGGGCTTTGCCCTTCGTCACAAAGGAAAGGTGTGCCACAGACTCGGAACGAGAAAGGTATACTTCGAATATAGCAGTTTAACTTACTTCGAGATTTTCGTCGAGTGTGATAGGAGAGCACGTTTGTACGAAATTCGCGACATTATTAAACGGATGGTTTTTTTTAATCTGCTTTTTTGTTGCGTGTTGAAAGTATACCGTAAGCGGTACGGAAGATCCCGTGATCCAATCACTGCTTGTAGATGATGGGACAGTTACATAGATACGTCCCTTTGCACTCCAGGCATATTTTACCGTACCCCAGAATATCCAAGGAAAAAGAAGCGTTTGTGTACGTGGCGTATTCACCGAGATACAACAGATTAAAGAAACGGTCACGTGGCACAGGGATATCACAGTCGTACGCCCGTCAACAGTCGTCGTACGTGCGTGATGTCAGCAGACGACAGGTTTCGATACCGCGGGCTTACTTTGCGACCCTTCTTTTGAGCCACTGTCACTAAAATTTTGAACGCGAGTTTTTGAAGATGAATAGAATCATATCTATCCCTTTATAGATAGAAAGGAGACAGGATAGAGACAGGAGATACAGTAGTTCATGCGAAAGACTTTGGGAGTGAAGAGATGTGATGGTGAGGAGGACGGCGGTCTCTCTGTTCACCTTGGATATATGTACACCTTGACTGCAGCTGCAGCGTAATGAACGCGCACGCACGCATGCGCGCGGAATGATGAGATGGCTCTATTGTGTGCCAATGAGGTGGACCGCTGCACCATGTGTCCCATGATGTGATGGTAAGATGGTATGATGGTGAGAGGGGTGAAATCAGAACGCAGCTAGCCCAGGCGTAGCGAGGAAATTCCTCATGAGGCGAAGATCGTGCATTTTATGTGCCGGGATTGTTCAAGGCCTCAAGATTTTGTACAACCTGGATAGGCGTTGGTCAATGTGCTGCATGCAGATCTTCAACAACAACAATAAGCGATAATGATGATATGGGGAGTTTCACCATTGTTGATGTGGTAGTCCACCCCTTTGACACGGTGTGAGAAATGAGTAAGTGAAGGTGAAATTAGGTATGGAACGTGATGAACCAGGACTAGAGTTTAACTCGAGTAGTTCCGTGGTGGTGACGAATTTCAGAAAGAATCGAAGCGCCTGTCGATGTTCTTCAGGTCTTCGTAATTTTACGCTCTTGTAGAAAACAATTGTATTTCATAAAGATGTGTAGAAGGTCGCAGCAAACGTGGCACCCCTAGCAGCTCAATGTACTGAAAGTCGGGTGCATTAGAGGTGGTTGTGAAGTGTCTTATCTGTTTTTAGCTCCCTCTCTGACATGCTGCAACCAGCGGGCGTGGTAGTTCGGGAGGGAAGTTGGAAGTTGGATTAAAGAAAAAAATGGAGAGGTTGGTTTCCCCAGTGAGAAACCGGCTACTCCAGGGCGTTAAAAAAAAAAAAAAAAAATGCGGTGGGTTCACCAAATGCAAAAGACAGCAGTTATTGCGCACGCACTGGAACGCAGTGCGGCGACCTTTGTTGCACACTTTTCGGTGGACTTTAATTATTATGCTTCCTGCCTGCCACGTTCACACCGGGTCAGAGCAGGTTTCTGTGCCCGTATAGTCAGGCCTGTAAGTCATGGAGCTTCAACACCAGCTAGCCTGCATCTATGTCACTTTATCGATACGGAAGCTGAATATTGAATACGTAAACGTTATCCGGGAAAGATCGTCGCTGACCAGAGGGGCGTTTGCGAAATCTGTGCTACGCCTGAAGGTAATGCTTCTTATCAGGAGGGGCACTGAGTGGGCGTTGCTCATTCGAAACTACATCAGCTGAATGAGATCGTGCGGCCTGTTATTGCTCGTCCAAATAGAAGCTGCCAAAGCGCCGAAACGCATTGAACCGCCAACAAACGTGGTGTTGTCTTGACAACGTCAGGTCCCAAGTCACATGTCCATCCGTAAGAAGCTGCTGGGTTCTCACAATCGTGCTCTCCACAGCCGAGTCGTCGGTTATGGATTAAAAAAAAAAGAAAAAAAAACATTAGAAGCTATTCAAATTACACATTGGTTAATTCTTCGTCAACGAAAATCGCGAGGAAGGGCTTCATGCAACGAGAGATTAGAGTGACACGAAACAAAAAGCATTCTGGCGTGAACTTGTGTCGAAAATTTGAAAGGAACTTCTTGAACAGCCGCATAGTCATTACTAGAGCCCGGATTTTTAGGCGCTAAAAACACAGTTATAGGCGTCTAAAACAAGCACTTAATCTCCCAAAATAGGCAGATATAAGCACAATCAATTACGTTCAGTAGATTGCTATTTCGATAAACCAAGTTTTTATTATTATCAGCCCATCACGCAGCCGCGGCGGAGTACGACAGTGAATAAGAAGCATTTCTTTGCTCACTCGAAAAAGTGTACGGCGTAGTAGAACTGCGTCGAAGTGTACAACCTTCACCGGCAGCCATACTAGACTGCGAAATATAAGCGAAACAATAGCACAATAGAAGCATTTCCAGGTTCACTGGATCAAAGCCCTGCCTCCTTTCCTTCAGAATCAGTTGGTACGCGGAAAATGATCTCACAACGTCCACTGATGTAATCGGGACAGGGTCTGGGACAGAAGGGACTTCAGTCAGGAACGTACCGAGACAGGGACGTACGGATAAGGGACATCCTGGCCAGTTCGCCTGCCGACCCATTATAGGGTATGCCTCGGTGACCAGGGACCCATGAGAGTACAATATAACTCTGACGTGCGGATGGGTGAGTGCGCGGATGAAGGACATAAGAGGATGCTGAGAAGGGGCTGTCACCAAGGGAAGACAGTTTGACAAGACAATCACTCGGTTGCAGGAGGGAGGTACACGCATGAGACCGAGGACAAACGCCAGCAGCTCTGCATCAAATATTGGAGTGTAGTCCGACAGTCGAATAGGTAGGCAAGAGTCTAGCGAAGACATGAAGACTCCAGCTCCCGCCTTCTTCTCAACGACCGAGGCGTCAGTTGAGATGACGAAGTTGTCGGGCCTTTCACTTAAGAAAACTGACAGCAAGGCGATTAGCGCAGGTGTTGTCATCGCGTTCACATCTCCTCCGAAAATGTCCACAGTCGAGACGCATGGTGTCGTAGGTGGCACGACGAGAGGTTTCAGCTTGCTCAGTGAGACATGCAAAATGGAAAGGAGGTGGTTCGTAAACATAAGCTGAGGGGTGTAGTGCACGGTCCAGGATATCACCAGTAACTGTTGCGTCTGCTGAGAGGGGGTATAATCCATGTTGAAGAGGGCAATATTACGTAAGAAGGCGGAGACGGTGATGTATAGCATCGGCCCCTTAAGGGGTGCGATTCTTGCTTCTAGGTAAACAGCATCATTTGCTGAGTAAGTGGGAAAGCTAAGACACAAGTGAAGAATAGGACGTTTGCAGGAGAATAGTTCTGCGAGGCGGTAGTCCTGCAGCTGAGAGAACAGAACGCAGCCGAACTCGAGGATGGGACGGATGTAGGCGATGTATATAGAGGTAAATAAGAGCTCCGCGCCGCATCCCTATTCTGGGGCTGGCACATATGGCCGCATGAAAAACATGGCTCGTTCGTCTTTGGCAACTGTGTAGTCCAGGTGCCAGCTGACTGTATTGTCTGGCTGACATTCCCCCTTCCTCGTCACCAATAAANCCCCCCCACCCCATTCCCTGAACTGTAAAGCTCTTTCACATTTAACTGCGTATTGCTGTTCTTTCCATAAATGACTTCCATAAATACACAATCACGAAGCGAGCATAATGCTCTTTTATTATAGGATGGTGTGTGTCTAAAGATCACAGTGGCATATGGTCATCCCTATCCCATGCAATGCCAGTATCTACAGGCCGACAAAAGACGAAAGACCTGAGGATAAAATACAAAATACTGGAACATTATTCACTACATATCATAATGCACGGCATGATCATATTGTTTTGTACGTGATTTGACGGCTTCCGAATACATGTTTGTGAGACACGATACACTGATGAGACGGGCGTGGCTAATAAGGTATCTATCCCTCCAGTGTTTGTGCTTCCCTAATCGATGCCTGACTTCGTTAGCTCTTCGTAAAGTTGTCTGACACGGACGCCACTGCCATTAACGACCGTTCCCTGCAGGATGCCAATGACAGCTTCGGCTGCTGGGATAACCGTATCACGAGCAGAAAGTTAGGCTTATTTCAGCAAATATACTCTCCTCCTCTGTACACAATTAAGCGCGCGTTTATGATCTGGCTCGTTAAAGGGAAATAAACACTGAACCAGGGTCAGTCTGCATTGCCACAAGTAAATCAAAAAGTGCAGCACAGGAAAAAAATATGGTAGATTGTTCCAGCTCTGCGTTGCATCGTGCAGTGCGTTGCGTTTAATCATGTCTTCTATAAATGAGTTCCTTTCAGATTAACCAAAGCTTGGAAAAATAAAAGACCAGATGTTTACGATTATAAATGAACTCTTTAGCAAGGTGGACAGCTCGCACTGTTAGGAGGAGAATCACTTTATTCCACTGGCCATACACGGGATAAACGATGAAGGAAGCGCTCCGGCGATGGTGATGGCGATTCCTTCAGGCACCAGTATATTATGGTGAGCTAGCCATTCTAGTCATTCTAGATCATCATATGCATGTTCTATATCACGACGCGACTGTGCCTCACGTTGTGACAGCTGTGTGCTGATGCCTATGGCTGATGCATATGCCGCTGGCTTCTGCGTAAGTTTCCGTTGAAACGGCTAGATCGAAATGTCTCAGACAGGCACGTATGACAAATTAAAGGTTTCAAGTATGAGGGGAAGCGATCTAATCGGGATCGGAAGACGAAAAATGACGGGTTCCTTCAAGGATATTCAATGCCTCGTCAATGCGAAGCAGAAGATAGACGTCCTCACTGGTGGTCTTGCTTAGGCACCAGCAGTTTACACAGAAACGAATATTGCTGCGTCTCTGCTTTACGAGAACCACCGTTGAAGACCTGAAGATACAAGCATAGCGAATTATCCAGTAAGAAATTTCTGAGTTGACCTTTGTCCAAACAGTACGCCCAGCCCCGGACCCACGATGAATGTTGGCACAACGGCTGTATATCTCCGGTGTTGATGTCACTTTTGATGGATGGTGCAGATCTCAAATGGAGCATATAGCCTTGTCAGAGTAGAATACTGCCAAACAAAATGCAAAAGTCGTTGCTTGTGTTTTTTTCTCGCGGGAGGGAGAGATGTTGTGTTGATAACTCCGAAATTACGCGACGGTGTCTGTGAGGACGATGCCCTCAGAACTGAAAGACGTCAGTATGGCAGTCGTGCCGTTGTCAATCACACTGAGGCATATCGGTGCCCTATACGCTCCTGCAGCAGCTTTCGTAGGAGGCGCAAATAAATAGACGAGGTGGTATAGTTTAGTTATAGCAGCATCGGTGTCGGCTAATGTAATAAACCATTCACTGTCTATATACAATGCGTATAAAATTGCCAGAGGTGATTTGTCATTTTCACCTGGCACTGCACCTCACCGTGTCCCAACTGTGTCTATGGTTTTCCGTAGGCGGTAGGGATATAGGCTTGATGAAAGCGACGGTGAAGTTGATCGCCGTCTGTAGCTGGCACTGCGATTTGCACCAGCAGATTCGTAAGGCTTAGGGGCTGGGGTATACGAAGTAGCCGTGATATGTATTTCACAACGATACTCAGTATTCTTCTTTCGTTGTTGGAGGCCAATAGCTAGAGGAAAGTGCCGTGTCTTGTAATATTCTTTAGCAGAAACGAGCGATGTGGTCACATATTCTGCAATAGAAGCATGGGTTTCTGAATGGAGGCTGCGGAGATCGAGGTCGGAGCGAGGCCTAAAGCTAAAGACCAAAAGTAAATGCCAAAAGTTCACAAGAGCATTTCATGGAACATAGACCGGTGAAAAAAAAAATAAAAAAAATGGTTACAGTACTCGTCAGATGAAGGATTTGAGGTGGGGTGGGCGTAGAAGTAGGAAGCAGACGGGTAATCTCAGCCTATAGGGGGGAACAGCCAGGCAAGACTATTAAAGAAGCTTCATGTTTTCGCGAGGTCAAACATGTAAAGTGCATACCAGGCGTTGTGCCTGCTCATTGGTGTTCGTAGCTGGACAACGCTTCAGTCATGAAAATCTTGGTTGCCGGTGAATCGCACTGGAGACAGTGGCAGTATAGACGTTTTTCAGGGGTCGGTCGCGTGATCTTACCAGTCTAAGATGCGATGGGAAAAAATGGTTCCCAAACCATGTATGTTCCCAAACTTCCCAGATTGACGTATGGTAATAAATGAA
Organism: Ornithodoros moubata; assembly: GCA_029532675.1. Lineage (NCBI taxonomy): Eukaryota > Metazoa > Arthropoda > Arachnida > Ixodida > Argasidae > Ornithodoros > Ornithodoros moubata. The sequence goes on from JARGYV010084135.1 coordinate 22,138, forward strand.
CGAACAAACAAACCGGGGTGAGAGTCACGATCAAGTCTTGAGGAATGGCTATAGCCAGACATTGCTTTTCTAATCAAACAAAATCGACTCTGACAGTCGTTCAAAGAGACAAAGTCGTCTTCAACGTCCCTTTTTTGCTGGCTGAAGGCACGAGCGAGAAAACCGCCTGTGTGAAGCCAGCCTAAAAAATTATTCCGATCCTGGCACGATCCGATCTTTTTTCTGTAGTCTTTGAGAACTGTGAATATGCCTTAAAAATAATTGCACACACATACAACAACAATAAATTATGACAATGATGATGGGGAATTTCTCCGCCATAAGAACAGGGTGCTACCCCATTGCCAGTGTGGGTGTGTAGGATGTGATGAGTGAACACAGCAAGCGCACAGAGCGTGCAGAGGGTGAGTGCGAGGGTTGGAAAGACGTCAGGACTATAAAATATCCAATAGCTCCGTCGACCGCAGAAAGGTGATTACCGCGCGGACGGCTGCTCTATTCGAGGCTGGGTCATCTCGAGAGCCAAAGATAGAGGCCAGTGTGAGAGGCCGGGTATCCAGCCTTTCGAGTTGCGACACATACAAAAGACAAATTAGTATGTGTACTTTGGAAGTGCAGAAGCCAGAGCAATAAACTGTTTAAACTGCTAATAGGTATTTCTACTCACCGTTGTACGTATCCCGGCCGATTAGATAACAGGCTCCATGTCTGTAAGAAAAATAAGGATAGAAATAAAAAAGAGAGAAAGTTTTAACATCAGGACCCCATGAAAGGAGGCACCACACAAAAATTTCAATCCTAGTTTTGTAATACCAAACAAGGGCCATACA